>NWSH02000096.1:5945-16006 GCA_002382865.2 Heliothis virescens | reverse complement strand
AGGGATTAGGTTTTTTATGCAAGATAGGTTAGGGTCTATATTCCTATATATATTTTCTTTTTTTTTGTTATTTCTATATATTCTTATATTACAACGTTCGACATATTTCCCGTCGTCATGGGACCATCGGCGACCTTGCTGTATATCTAGTTACATCATTTCTATAAACCGTTCTCCGGTGTGTCGAATCGCCATACATCGTCGCGATTTTCGTTATCACTTTTCTTAACACGTTCTTTTCTTTCTATTACTAATTTAGGCCATCTTTCTTTCTTAGCCGGGCTGGTAACTCCGCTAGCCTTAATCTCTTATAGTTGAATATGTGCGTTATTTCCATATGTGTTAAAATAAGCTTATCGTCGCTGTCTTCTCTGGTATTAGGCATTCTGTACCATATTATGTAGATATATCCTGTTTTTTTTATTTTTCTGTTTTCTTATTCTATCTTTATTATATTTTATCTTTAACATAGCTATCTTCTATAACAAATAAGTAATAGGGGTATGCTCTTACTTCTAGGTCTATAACACTCTCTGCTTATGATCTATTTGACAAAAATTTATTCTTCTCTAAATTGTATATCTAAAACTTTGTATATGATGATTGTATTAAATAATATTTACAGTATGTTTATCCAGGCTAATTTCTTGCCTGTATAGGATTCCGATCGATATTAGAACTAGTATTTATTTATGTTTGATATTACATCTCAATTCGCAAGAAATAATGCAATCATAAATGAATCTGCTCACTTTGCTATCGATCGCGTGTGCAACAGACAACAGTCAATTCTATAGTAATTGAGACGCTATCCTCTATTTCGCACTCGTGTATAGCGATTATATCCACCGTATATTATGGTGTATATGCTATATCTTCGCTGTTTATTAGTACATAGGCTTTTGTACCTCATTTTATATCTTCACTTATTGTCGTATTTCTAGCAAATGGGCAGTTCTAAGCGACTTCAAGATTGAATGTTACCGAGTGTGTAAGCTTATCGACCGAGATATATAAAAAAAAGTGATACTGTACGTATTTCTCTGTGTCATGTATACTTCAAATTGGACTAGATATCTTGAGTTCCGCGTAGAATTCCTTTCTTACTTCATAGTATATCAACTTATTTGTTGTAAGTATTGATTGTGCAGTGTTTGAGCGTGTGTAAGTATATGCTTTCAGGATACTACTCAAATCATATATTCCATCTTAACTCATAACCTTTATACCGATGCGGTGTGTGTATTGCTGTCTTGTTAGATAAGTTCTGTCGTGTATCGTTCCAGTTGCTCCATTGAATATTACTCGTGTCGTATGTGGCGAAACACATATAGATGTGTGTGTATCGGGCTTCACAGGTAAATATAGTCTCTCCCACTTTCTTACTGCACTGGGCACTCGGCGCTGAATGCGTTGTGGCTCGGTTTCTGCAGCCCAGAGTGCGAGCAGTTGCAGCTTACGTAGTCGTGTCTAATTCCGAGCAGATAGAATGTTCGCGCTATTTCTTTTCGCGACCATAAGCGTGCACTCTCCAACTAGTTGGTATCATTAACATCTGTCCATCACTCTCTGAATGCACAAAAATACCGGACCCATGGGAGAGGCGAGGCAGTTAGCGAGACGCTTATTGTGATATGAAGATGGGGAGCCTGGTCATCCCGTACTGACGATAACTCCTTTGAGCAGGTCGAAATACTAGTCGGCACACCTTGTACACGCTCGTCATCTCTGTCCATAACCGTGGCTCATCTGACTTTAGCAGATTTATGACGTTTGGTGATAGCATACCAACACCAGCAAACTAGCACAGCGTTTAAAAATCCAAGACAGAGATGCTGAAGATAATCCAAAACTAATATATTAAATTGCGACAAGTAACTCTGATCTGTCTGTACTTTTATTATATCTTATTTAATCTATGTACACCCACAGCTATCATAACAGGACATGCCCAATGCAATAGCAGTTATAACTTAATTAATATTACAATACAAATTAAATAAATAAAAAAATTCATAAATTACAATATTTAATAAGAACTATTGTGAAATTCACCAGATACATTTCGTTTTACTTTCACGCGCTAAAAACTACTGAACGATTTGTTAAATTTGGTACAGACATAGTTTATGGGAACTTGAGAATAAGGACATAGAGATTATAAGTTGTATTTTCAAAAAACTAAAAATAAAAAATCAAAAATTTGATCCGGACATACAAAGCGCCATCTATTGTTCAATTTCGTCTATAAATGTCGAAGCTTTGTTTCCTATAACTCCTAGATATGACGGCGTTGGATCTCATTTTTGAAAGAGACCCGCGAAGATCGGGAACTATGTGGTTTAACCAAAAATTTCACGGAAATTCACTATTCCACCGCGAACGAGAGTCGCGGCAAAAGCTAGTTATTCCCTTGGGTAATTATCCCTAGTCTACTACCAATGTTATCTGATTTATCTAACCTGACTCTACTATTCTCATTTAAACTTCGTGCGGTGTGTGCTCGAGATACCCCAATGATAATATGTCTATTCGTCTGCGTCGACACAACCAATTATAGCGCTCCTTTGAGCTCTAATCCGTCTGTCCTCTCACATCAAGAAAACGTACAACTTTAAGGACGACGGAGTGTGTGGTTTCGTTATGTTGTCTATGGGTGCCGTACAATTCATTGGCGCCTATCCCCTCGGTGTCTCATACTACTTCCCCTCTTTTACCACTACTTACTTCGTAGTGTCAGTCCATCTCGGTGGTCGACACTGGATCCTTCTAGTTGAATAACTGAGATGACTGCGTTTTTTGAGCCCTACGCGACTGTTATTGAAATCATGTGAGGACACAGCTACATATTCAGCTGGAGACTGTCAAACCGCTAATCTATTCATACGTCTGCCTCAGCAGAACTCTCTTATCCGCGTGCAGCCGTCTTCTGATTCGTCTTCGAGGTGTGATCGATGCGGCCAGATCGAGTGAAGCGACTTAGGTTCGCACGCCCTGCGGTTTGGGCATATGCCGCGGCGATTGCTGGCTAAAAGACCCTCGACCTCGAGCACATGTTTATCTTCTGCCACAGTGTCTTAAGGACCTTTCGAACGCATGGACTAGTTGTATTTGTCCTTTTCTGTGGTTACGCCTGGTTTAGCCAGTCCTATTGTGCTATAATCACTCTCTAGTCTTGAAGGAAATGAGACCTCTTTATGTCTCGCAAGAGTGACTATGACACCTCGTGCGGTCCATTTGTCCAAGAGATGAGGCCCAAGCAGTCTGCGGAGAGTCAGATATCCGAGATCGTAATGATATACTTGTTTCAATCATGTTGTCATAGAGAGCTCAGGCTCAAGTCAAGTTGGCCAAATCATAATCAAGTTACCTATACGGACATATGATTCCTACTTTCCAAGTTCATCGATATCATATTCTGCGTATTGAAGTGACGACTACCAGACGAGCTGTCCTCGCTTCTTCATCAGCCTTCTACCACAAAGGCATTCTTCTATCTGTCAGAGTAGTACACTCTCTTCTTGGAGTGGCATATAATGATACGAAGAATTTTGGAAACGGGCACCGTTAATGGCGTAACATGAAGATAATATATATATAATTATACATACACAGAATAGAGACCCAGTGGAATTGACAAGGGCCCTGATAGGATGGTATAAGCCTTTTGGGGAGTTTGCTGCTTCCATAGGACGTTTAGCAATCCAGGTCCTAGCTCAGCACATATCGAAAAATAAACACGGGTGTGTGACCGCCTATCGACTACAGCCTCCCAGCGCAAAGGATTTTATTCACGCCTCATCTGAGGGGTAACTTCTAAGTCACCTGTGCTGTCTGTGTTACTGATCTCCATCTGATAGTATCTCATCTACTTTCCTTGTGAGAGGAAAGACTGCTACACTCGGCAAGTAGCTCAGCGATCATATATTTGTAGCTTGTTTGCTAACTCATTGTGGAATATCCATATTTGTCAATGTGTGGGAGCCTCCTCTTATTAATCGATAAGGTTTAGGTCTTTTTGAGTAAAACGAGCCTTCGCGAGGAGCGGGATCCAGACCTGACTGCCTCGGTGGTTGTGGTCGATAGTTGGTTCATCCACATAGGGGCTGGCGAAGTTGCCTGGGTTCTTGGCAACGGACAGCACATGATGTCGTTGGGTGCGTCTTGCATGCTTAAGAATCGTTTCGACTGTGTTGTGTGGGGTGTGGTATAGTAGTAAGAGATGTACTTGTGTCGAGAAAACAGAAGCAAGCGGCACACGGGGGAGAATGATTGTCCGTTTGAGAAGTTAATAGTGGTTTCAAAGGAGACCGTTCGACTGAGTACACACTACGGGGGTCTGAGTCAAAATATCTATATCGAGATGAGAATAGCAACAGATAACTAAATTTATATAAAACTGAGAGTATTAGTGAATGTAGTAGGCTCTAGCTCTATTCGAGACGCTTGTTTACCTTGTATAAGGTAAAAGGGGAATGTCTGGGGTTCTGAGCTTTCAGAAATTACTTTTTCAGCAGCGAAGGTTTAAAAAATTTTTTGACGTCTATTGTTTAGAGTCAATTATGTACCAACCAAGAAGATAGTTCTCTCCAAGTCCTTTCGATTGAGCCCAAAACACGAACCGCTCTAGCCCAAAGTATTCCGGAGAAATGCAGTTCAAAATTTCTGGTTGCCGGTCCAAGATGGGGCCAGAATTCCTTTTACTGCTGGTTTTCTCCGAAAGCGGTGGTTTCCAAAAACTGACGTGTTTGGGGTTCTCCTGACTGGCTCGAAGTGCTTTATCCGTCGGTGTGGTTTCAGCTGAAAGTAATTTTCACTCTGAAAACTCGTTTGAAACGGTTGCGGAGAGAGCGGGAGGTCCCGCCTAGGTCCCCTAAAGAAAAAACCAGAGCGTTCTACGACCTCGGTTCGGAAGCTATCCGAAGTGTTTAAATTTGGTTTGACAGTTCAGAACTGTCAAATTTCAATCTTCAACCCGTGACAACTTTCCTTTCAGTGGTCGCAGAACGGCCCGTGTTTGGACTGTTAAGCTTGTCTTTACCCGCCATCTATCCCACTTCCAGATGCCTTTCAGGATTCTGAAAATTTTCAGCGCCAAAACGCCTAGAAATAGTAGGTGGATTGAAATAGAGGTTGGTCTCCCCGAGTTCGCCCAACTCCCATCTCTACGACCGCTGGGATGCGGAAGCTATGCCCGGCAATAGTTTGCCAAATATGGCCGTCCCAGCTGTCAAATTTGACTGGTTTTGTCAGGCTTAACTCCGCCAACCGTTAAAGCGGAGAGAGAAGCGGTTTGAATGCTAAGCCCAGCTTGACAGCGCGCTATCCCCCCAAAAGTACTTTCAGGGCTGAAAATTTTCAGGCCTGAAAAACCGTCTGAAACCAATTTTGAATAATACCCCTATATCGGCTTCGGAGTTAGATAGAAAATCCGTGGGCTCTACGTTCCATAACTCCAAAAATATTCTTACTTTTTCCGCGGTAACCAGCAAAACCAAATCGCTGAAAAAAAGCAATTATCGCCGTTTTGAGTCTATTGGGCGCGGGCGTTTAGGGCTCAATCTATGCCACGATTAGGGGTCCCAGGACACAGTCCTACACTTAGAATATTTTAAAAAATCTATTTATTTCCAAAAATAAGGAAAATTCAACATAAAAAAATTTACTAATTAGGAGACCGTACACTTAAAAATTGAAAAAAAATTGCAAAAAAATTGGTTAGTAAAAGGCCATTGCCTAATAAATTAAAAATACTGAAGAAATTTTTGAAAAAATCCTGAACAAGTTATTTAAAAAATGAAATATTTTGAAAAAACTTAAATAATTTAGGTAAAATATAAGTCCTAAAATTCTAGGCTTACGATCTATGTCTTCTAAGAGAAGAATAGCGCTCGCAACTGGAAACCGTAAGTAAATGTGGGGGTCCTGCCTTAGTTTTTGCTGTTTAAAGCACCTGAAGTTGTCACATTTAATCTTAATATGTTAGCTTTCAGGTGACATAAAATTTTTCTGAAAGCGTCCAGAGTCTTCTTCAGTGAATATATAAAACGTCTTCAGAATTTCAGCGTCCTGGCCCTTTTCCTTGTGGTACCTCGTGCACGTGGTGAGGAAAAAATTTTTCGGAAAAACAAGTGATATCTCCGAAATGCGTCATCCAATTTTCGCCGCAGAGGTGTCCTTATGTGCGGCGTAGTATGCCTGATGTTTTGGGTCCAGAATCTGGGGGTCCATCGATCTCGATTCGAAGTAATTCACTTTAACTGTCACAAAAAACCACGTGTTTTTAGGTTTTTCAGAGGAAAATTTTTTGGAGACTTTTCCGGCTGATGCACTTTGTCCACTATATGCGTAGCACAATTCCGCGTATTTTGGTGTATCGCACTGCGGTGTAAGGTTAAAATATATACCACTTTTTTGATTTTTTAACTGCGGAGCGTAAAAAAACGTGGTGTTCACGGTGGTGGCTGGACGCAGACTCCGGTTAGGTAGGGTTAGGTTAGGTTAGTTAGGTTAGGTTAGGTTAGGTTTAGGTTAGGTTAGGTTTTTTTTTTTTTTTTTTTTTTTTTTTTTTTTTTTTTTTTTTTTATACAGCTTTTCCCCGTTCATGGGAACAACGGGACCTTTTTAATCTAAATAACTCATTCATACCAGTTCCCGCATATATGCCTCTCGCACTTTCAAGCTTCATACTTTGTCTTTCTGTCTTCATTCATTCACTCATCATCACCTTCTTTAGCCGGGTGGGACTCCCGCTACACTAATCCTTAATTTTATTTATTTATTCAGGGAAGTGAAACTTGCGACTATGCTTTATTTTCGTTTATCTTACATTGCTTACTTTTTCTTTTTCTTAGTTCTACATGTTATACATATTTATTCTTATTCTAACTTACATTTTGTCTTACATCTATTTATTTATTTAAACTACATTTCTGATAAACACTATGCTCATTAAACAATTTTCATTTTATACTTTATTTCTTATTTCTACTATTTCTTAGTCATAACAATGTTTTAACAATGTCACTTCCTTTTTATTTAATTATAGCAATAAATTTTTCTTATGTCTATTTATCTATTATACATATGTTTAATTACCATGTTTCACAGTTTTTCTTAATACGTATATTTACGGTATGGGTACTTGTTGTTGTGTCGTGTTTATTATTCTTATATTCTTAATGTTTATTTACTTTATTATCATGTTTGATGACAATAACATATATATACTTTATTTATATATATTTATTGGCATTTCTTATGCTACTACTTTTTTTTTTCCAACTGTGTTTACTTTTTATTTTGTATAAGTGTTTTGTTCGTGTGTTGATATATTCGTGTATGCTCAGTATACATTCTATATATCAACGTTTGTGTGTCTCGGTGTTTCCGGTTTCCTTTCTTGTTTCGGTGTCATGTGACAGTCTTTTCAGTACTCCCGGCTTGTGTTTATGTTTTTGTGTGCTTTTGTGTCGATATGTGTGTGATGCGTACCATCTAGCGTGTGTATCAAGCATATGCCGTGTTTGCGCGAGCCAGGTAGTCCCATTTCTGTCGTACGGGGCAGTCGACGCTAAACGCATTATGGTCGGTCTTCCGCAGCCCAGAGTGTGAGCAGTTGCAGCACTGCGGTTCGCTTCCTGCGGTGAAGTCTGCGCATTTCTCGCGCAGATGTGGACCTCCGCAGTGGCTACATTTGTCCACACTCTCGGTACAAAATTTCCGGCCATGGCCGAACGCGAGACACTTCGTGCATTGAATGAGCGGAGACTGGTCCTCAACTCTGACCCTTTGCAGGTCCAGATAGAGGGCTCCAGCCTCCGTCATCCTTTGCCAAACACTGGGCCTCACCTGAATGATGACGTGCGATGTTTTTGGGTTTCTTGTGCGTTTCTTGAATTTAATGTTCATTTCCATGTCTTCTTCAGGTAGGCCCATGAAAATATCTCGGTTCTGCGAGTAGAGCGCCTTGATCATCTCGTCGTCTTCACTATCCACGAACACATCTTTTAAGACGACGAGAGGGTTTTTGTTTCTCATCGGCGCGACAATAAGCCCGTCTCCCCGGCTCTCTATCGTCTCCTTAACTTTGAGCATCTCTGCCTGTGTGTCGCACCCCAATATGACCGTTTGGTTTTTGGCCTTTCGGACTTTGTTAATTTTGAGGCCAGTTCCTTTGGCATCGACCGCCTTCTTTACCCTTGCAAGAACCTCGTCGGCAGTCTCCTGATTACCTTCGAGGCTGACCGCCATAGAGTGAAGAGCAGGTCGATGGACAGGTTTCGCTGCTGTTACGCTGGCGTATGATTTCAGAACTGGCGGTCTCTCGCACGCCAGTCCTTTAACGACCTCGCCAATTTCATTTTTCATTGCCACGACATCACCGGCAACACCACTGACCAGATCTTCGAGGACGGTCTGCGTGCGTCCCACGACCATTTCGGTCGATTGGTCAATCGCAGTTTTGGTCTCGTCGATCCTGTCAATGATCTTGTCGATCATGTCGGAGCCTCGGTCGTCATTGCCGTCATGAAGACCTACTATTTCCTTTTTCAGGCTACGCTCTAACTCGTCAAGCCGCGCGGTGAGTGATGCTTCTACTTCTCCCAGTTTTCCGAGAATGTTGACTCCCCCATCGGACGACAAGGTTTTGGTAGGCGTCCGTGTTTTGGGGTTCGTTGCTTCGAGAGTTTGAATGCGCCTACTGAGCTCGAAGATTGCTCGGATGCCCTTGTCGGATTGCACCTCCAGGAAATGTTTGATGTCCTTCCGCATCTGAGGGTACTCGTGTACCTTTGACGGTATATCCTCAAAGGTCTTCATTATTTCCTGGAGGAGCTGTTCACTCGGTAGTACAGCGTAGTTGTGTTGCTGCTTTTTGTAGAGGTCCATATTGTCGAGTGATCTCCTCTTCGTGTTTGGCCTCTTGATGAACGTTTTGGCCGCGTCCTGCGCTATTGCGGCTGAAGTAGAAGGGCTGGGAGTGGTAGGCTTCCTGGCGTCGCTGGAGGTTGTGGGTGTGCGGTACATAGTTGTGTGTGTATGAGTGTGATGTATAGTGTGGACTGGTGCGAGCTGAACGGGGAAAGTTGTCCCTCTGTAAAAATATTAATCGGACCCTGTATAGGGGGGTCAGCGTCAATATTTTTGTATATATATAACAAAAAANTCGAGACTTTGAATGCGCCTACTGAGCTCGAAGATTGCTCGGATGCCTTTGTCAGATTGCACCTCCAGGAAATGTTTGATATCCTTTCTCATCTGAGGGTACTCGTGTACCTTTGACGGTATATCCTCAAAGGTCTTCATTATTTCCTGGAGGAGCTGTTCACTCGGTAGTGCAGCGTAGTTGTGTTGCTGCTTTTTGTAGAGGTCCATATTGTCGAGTGATCTCCTCTTCGTGTTTGGCCTCTTGATGAACGTTTTGGCCGCGTCCTGCGCTATTGCGGCTGAAGTAGAAGGGCTGGGAGTGGTAGGCTTCCTGGCGTCGCTGGAGGTTGTGGGTGTGCGGTACATAGTTGTGTGTGTATGAGTGTGATGTATAGTGTGGACTGGTGCGAGCTGAACGGGGAAAGTTGTCCCTCTGTAAAAATATTAATCGGACCCTGTATAGGGGGGTCAGCGTCAATATTATTGTATATATATAATAAAAAATAACTTAATTTTAAAATTAAACAAATGATAGAGTCTAGCTCTACTTCGTTTTATGTACCTTACAAAGATACAGAGGACTTTTCAGGCCTTCAGGAGATAAAACCTGCCGAAAAATTCTAGAGAAAAATATTCTTGACTCTACCTAGAGTCAATTTATGTCAATGTGGTGACAGGTCTCCTCAAGCCCTTTCGTTTGAACCCAAACACGACTATCCCAATCCAAGGGGTTCCAGAGAAACAGCAGGCCAAAACTCGGGTTACCATTCAAAGATGGCGGCCAGAGTCCGGTTAAAAGCGATTTTCTCCGGAACTACCCGTCCAAAGACTGCCGTGTTTGGGGTCTACGGATTGGGCTCAACGAGCTCTGTCAGGTCGTTAAAGTTTCGGCTGAAAATTTCAGCTCCTGA
>NWSH02000008.1:15604548-15632817 GCA_002382865.2 Heliothis virescens | reverse complement strand
TATATTTCGTCTTAACACTCCACTTACCAAGTCTTAGTATTTTAGAACATATTGCTTAATTTCTTAACTATGGTATATTGCCGATATTGCGTCTGGCAGGATGATGCAACCATCGGAACTGTCTGGCTGCTGAGAAAACATCATAACACAGTGTCTCAAATAACATATATAAATTTCAGCTTTTATAAAATGACGAAAGTAGAACTACAAATTATTATAGTTTAGGGGTGTCTGGCAGGGGGTTGCAACCATCGTAAGTGTCTGGCAATGAATAACGTGAATTCTGATATTATCACGAATAAAATATCAAAAAATCAAGTTTTATAAAATAACGAATTTGAGATGGAATTTTATACACCTTTATTACCCGTTATCTGCCAAAGCAACCACTACCCAGGTATCATGTTTGGGGACTGTAGGTACCTATACTAGAGGCACGTATGGAAGAAATTTCAGCTTTTATAAAATCACGAAGGTCTGGCAGCCACTGGCTCTTGCTCCAGAATGAAAGACAAAACATTACCAACCCTAGCAACAGCTAACAATATAAAGGAAATATCCTCAGTTAACGACCCAACTAATATCACGTACATACATATATGATATTCAATGAAACTATCGAGAGCACTTAGTATTCATAACACGATGCAAGGTGACACGCCAATGAGTTTGAAAAACGATGGTGATCCATCGTTGTATGATACTGGATCAGATTTTTGTAGATTGTATTTTGTTTTTTTTTTATAGTTTCAAATGCTTGGGTTTTTATCTCAGATACACCTAATAACCATTAGGTTCGTAAAGTTTAAGATTAGGTGACCTTGCCGTGATTCCCTTAGATATCATTAGTATTTGGTCCTAAATATACTTTGTAGGTCTTGGAATTACTGATGCCAACGAATTACGATAAAATACCAACCAAAGTAGGTCTTTCGTGCTACCTAGTACCTTTACTGCTGAGATCTTATTATACATTCTATTCTCCGTTACTTGATAAAAGACTTGGCAGATTATTTATACTTTGAACTACATAGTAGTTTCTGTATGACTCCTTCAACATGGAAAAATAATTGCTTGAAGTGTTTACCGAATTTTACAGTTGCTGGTTTAAAAAAAAATTGTGTAGTTCACAAAATCTTTCATTTTGAACATCTGGAAGAGGCTTATCCTCTCCCAATTCAAACTACACCAACCAGATCATACCCTTACCATTGAACATAGCTCAGATATCTAACAAACAACTAGAAGTGTTAACAAAATGCAAGTAAAAATCAAAATCAAAATTATGTTCATGTTCTTTTTAGTTGCACAACCTGTTTTTTAAACTAAAAAATAAGATAGACTTGCCGGTTCCCCAAGGTTATTTTGATCGCCGGGTAATAATAACGATTAACTCTAAGATCTTTTCTGCAAAATGCAACTTGTGTTTCTTAAACAGTATTTTTTTTGCACCCACATCATTAGTTGTTTTAGTACCGCACATTCATTACAAAAACAGATAACTCCCAAATTGTTGTTATTTTATACGGAGTTCTGGACATCATTGTATGTACAGACGACAGCACATCAAGTTACCACAATCTGTCAAACTGCGATAGATTGTCAACCTTATCACAATAGTGGAAGGTTAATGTTCGATTGGTAAAATTTTACAGATTCGTATACATTGACCTGCTGTCGTCTGTACAATTATCTGATTTTATGCCCTAACTCCAATAATAGACCTTATTTCATAAAACTAGAAGAAAATGATTTAGATTTAACTTAAAACTAACGTCATCAGAAAATGACACCCTTTGGGTCAATTCACACCGAGACGCGACGCGACGCGACGCGGCTTTGATGTAGCGCGACGCCGCGCGGCGCCGCGCGACGCCTCGCGGCGTCGCGAGACGTATCTTAAAAACAAAGCAAATCGCGAGATGCAGCACCGATCTTGCACGCCGCGCGTCACCGCTGTGTCAAGATGCGTCGCGCTGCGCCGCGCGGCGTCTCGAGGTGCGGCGCAACGTATCTGAATTCTCACAATCAAATGTGTATCGTTTCGTGTAGTGAATAAAGTATATTTTGAGTCGCTCTATGTAAAATCTGCGTGCAGCGTCGCGTCGCGTCGCGTCTCGGTGTGAATTGACCCTTTTTGTTGCACAGAGCAATTGTAAGGTGTAACACACAGCTAACTCTGGGATTCTTTCCTGACTAAAATAAATACTGCAACCACACCCAACACAATTCAAAGTCAAAGTCAGATGTTTTTATTTCAAATAGGCCTTTGCAGGCTCCTATGAAACGTCGCACTAGTTGCACGGTTCCAAAAAGTTGGCCTCATAGGGAAGAGCTTAAACATATCCCCTACCTACAATACATGCATATGATGGCGTCCTAGCCGATTATCGGCCACGGCGGCTGTTCTCATATAAGGAGATCAGCCAGCTGCTCAAAACACACACACGCCACATGAATATACAACACGTTCCACATACCTTTTTTCGAGTGCCCAAATCAACATAATTGAATCCTTGCATAAATGATATCCACTTTGTTTCCCGATACTAACACAAAGAAAATTAACATCAACTAGAGAACAAAGGTATACTTCACAGATTTAATCAACAATGATCATTAGGTGACTATCACGTAGATACTAAATTAGTAGCAGCTGCTAATTTTTTTATTAATATTACGTTGTAGGTAAACACCTGTGTTAGTTTAAAAAGATTAATTAGATTACTGTTCACTTTATTTATCACTGATAGTACTTACTTAGGTACTTTTGTAACTATTTGCATATTTCTTTAGATTTAAGACAAAGAAAATAAAGGGTTTGTTACATTCCGCATTTTCCGTGAGAAAAGAATTGACATTTAAGCATGCGAAAATAACTTCCAAGTAATATTTAAATGATCAGAATCTGTTTATATAAATACGTTTCAGATATAATTGTCAAAATAAAAACTATACGGTCAAAAAATAAATTGAAAACAAACAAATATTGCACAATGTGGCTTCTGTTATCTTTGAACTGGTGGACACAGAGAGCCTACTGTCAATCACTCGGATTGGTCAATGGTCAACAGTAACGATGCAGTTAATCCAATTGCACCCACACTGTTTGCATTCACTGGGATTTGTTAAAAATACCAAATTATTATTTTTTATTAATAAAATGCACTGTGTAGCAGTAAAATATATTTTTGTTTTTGTAAAAGAGATAAGATTTTCAATGCATCTCTATCTCATTTGCATGATTAATCAGCTCAGTAAAGTTGTATTATTAATTTAATGCAAATAAGACACATCTTCAAGGTTATTAAAACACAGTTTACTTCTATTCATTAACATGGCTACATATTCAAGAGCTAAATTACAAGTGACTTGCTCACATTAGCTAGTAATTTCCCTCGGTTTCAGTCTTGAGTGAAATTATACTCATACATTCAGAAGGGCCCGTTAGTCTTTTCTTAATTACATTTAAAATTATTCAACCGCTTTCAAGTTTGGGGCTCAGCCTTAGAAAATATAACATGTTATTATTCTAGTTATATACTTACTTAATTAACAGCTTCCTACCCATCATAATATGACAGAAAAATAAAAAGAAAACTTATGACGTAATTTTTTTAAATGTACCAATTAGGCGCGGAGACACTTTGTTCCAACAAACGACGCTCACTCATTGTATTGCGGAGATGTTATGACGTGGGCACGAGGGCTGGCGGAAACATTCTCCGTATCACCTATGTATACGGATTTAATATTCAGATAGAATGAAAATCTTAATTTATGAATAGAGAATATTTTGCAAACAGCTATTGTAAGTCAGTTGCTGTTGAAAGACGGTCTATACCAAAGCATTCATTCGTTAGGTATGTGCTAATTGACATCCCTATTTCATGGTACTTAGTTATTAAGAGACCAATACGGCAATACCCAATTGAGAAAAGATTTGATACTATAAAAAATAGACAAAAAACCGGCTAAGTGCGAGTTGGACTCGCGCATGAAGGGTTCCGTACCCCATTCCCCTTATTTTTTTATTTTTAGCATTTGTGAAAATTTCAGCTTTCTAGCTATCACGGTTATTGAGATACAGCGTTGAGACAGATAACGAAGTCTTAGTAATAGGGTCCCGTTTTACCCTTTGGGTACGGAACCCTAAAAAGAACTTTCAAGAACATTAAGTCTGATGACTAATACAACGGTACCTTAAATCGTGATGAAACCTTAAAGAATATTTTGTTCAAGCTTTGATACAAGTGCACGAGTGTGTAAGTAGGTAGTGAGATAGCGTTATCGTACACAGCCTTTCTTTGTTCGGAGATAGCGTCACTAAGCAATCACCAAAAGTCTATGTAAATTAACTTGAAATCAGACTTGTAAAAAGCGATCCTGTTGATGGAATCAAACTGAAAGGAAAGGTTGAAAACAAAATTAAAGATAAGGAGATCATTGAATCAGAATTTAAAAGATTCGAATTTGATGGAACCAAGGATCATTAACATAATTTTTACCAAGGAGACTATCGAAATATTCTACTTGTTTATATGTTTCCGTAACAAGCAAATAAAACAATGAATATGCATGATTTTCACCTGATCGTCGTAACTGTTGATGAAGATATAGTTATGTTTATTAATAGACACGGTGAGAATAATATCAAACAATCAACTTAGTATGCAACAGATGATAACGTGTTACGTAAGAATATATTACATAAGAGAGCTCGCTGATGTAATGATTTGCATCAAAGTGATACTAATTAATACACATTGGTTTTTACAAACCAATGTGATCATTTTAGTCATATTATAGATTTGGTTTACACCAAATCTATAATATGACTAAAATGATCACAACAACTAATTGGATAAAAACAATTGAATTGTTTTGAATGGCAATCATTGAAGCTTCGTACTCTTTAATGTTGAAGAAGTAAACAGAAATCTAGACTGTGAAAGTAATTATGTACAAAAACATTTTGGATTAACTTAAAAGCCTGGTAAAAACCACAAAGTTGATGATACACTAAATTCAAATGGTGAGAATTAACCAAATCTGAATGGCAATTCATCAAACGACGATACTGTTAACGTCCAATATGAATTAAAATAAACAAGCAACGCTGAAATAGAAGTTGTGCCCGAAATTGCTATAAAAGCCAACTTTAAAACGGTTTCATTCAGCACTGAATACGATTTAGATTCACCTGAAAGGCTTACTGAACTAAAATACCGAGCATTTCAGGAATAGTTGCTCGGTAGTAAAATAACTTTGTACAGACCTGATTTCAGTTTTGAAAGTACACTAGACTGTAGTCGGTTACACAGAATATACCTAAAGTTAAATATTTTAGGGTTACTACTATCTTGTTTTATATGGATGTAATTTAAAATAGGCTTTGCTGGCTGTGATAAGTTGATTCTTAGCGGAGATAAAAATTATCCGACACTGCGTACACCAACACGCATGTCCAGCTAGTGGGAATGAGCCAATCCCCCCATCTTGTTACCGGTATTTGTCCAACAGTGGACGATTTTACGCTGTGATGGCGACGATGACATTCTACGTGTAAGTTTCGGCTTCAGTAATTATTTTTTTTATATTTTGTGATAGGAACAATGGTGTGTCAAACGTTGAAAAGGTGTCATATAGGCTACCGTTTCGATGAGATATAAAGTTTTATAAAATTACAGCGGTCATCAATCTGCCTGTCAGGCTTGCTCGTAATATCTCCAGAATCATTTATTGTGGCTTGACGACCTTCGCCATCAAGTCTATTAATAATTTCATAGCATATGTTTTATTACAATCTTTGTACTATGTATTACTACATACTATGTATTGCTATGCCAATATTTTTAACAGAATAAGCATCTCACCCGGCATTGATTAATTTTAATAAACAGTGTGTAAAGTAATCAAAATAATGCTACATCCAAAATAATCATACTTCTCGCGTACATTCGTATAATATAGTCAAGTTGAATTTCATACAACAGAACATTTCCTACTCAATGAATCAATAATACCTAAAACCGGAATCGGTTCTTATTATTTAATGTGTAATGAACTACAAAGTCGGTACAAAATATAATTTCAAAAAAAATTATGAACCATATTGCAGAATATTAAATTACATGGCTCACCTTTCATCCCTTACTTAGTAGCCAGAGTTCAACTGGCTTACCTATTGTAAACAAGGCACGTGTACCAAAAAGTATTGAATTACAGCAGTAAATAATATTAGCAAAATATACTTTTCTTTAACAAACATCTTTACTTACTCACCAAATAGTTTGTAGTTCATTTTCTATTCGGTGTAAAAGTATCGACACATTTTTAAAAGCTTTTTCTATAAACACTTCTCGTAATTTTAAGTGCGATGTATGTACAGACGACAGCACATCAAGTTACCACAATCTGTCAAATTTCTGCAATAGATTTTCAACCTTATCGCAATGGCGGTAGGTTAATATTTGATTGGTAAAATTTGACAGATTCGTATACGTTGACCTGCTGTCGTCTTTACAATCGTATTTGAATCCAAAATTATGATTACGTACCGAACTATGTACTCGGGTATCTCAAAAACGGAAAATCAAGTAATTAATGTTATTAATTTATCATCATTACAAAGTTACATTAGATATCCTGTTTTATCAAAATAATCCGCATCCAATGATTTGATAATGATAAGTCGGTCAGTATTTTTTAATTTGCATAGCAAAACGATAACATTAAACATTTTACAAAAATCCTAAAATACGAGTACTGTTTCTCTACTAAGCCGTGATACTAAAACATTAGGAATATATTGGATAGGTTAATACTATCCTAAAATTAAACTTGTGCTTCAAATTACGGAACAATTCTAACTTTTGTAATATATAACAATCAAACGAAACCTCTCAGGAACGACCTCTAACTGTCATTGCTCCTAACAGAAAACGTTGCTGATTACTTAAATAAACAGTTAACTTAAAATGTAGGATTTCAACCAGCAACCGTTAATTGTCTTGAAGAGAAGGAAAGAAACACAATAGGTTCAGAAATTGCGCAAAATACTCTTCAGTTTAATTTATAAGGCTTCGATTGTAACAGTGGACACAACACACTTTGAATTGATGTTGGTTCTTTTAGGAAAAAACAAATGCATTGAGCTGCGAGCTGCAGTTTCACGATATTTCACTGGATTCATTTCCATCTGCATTTGAAAGTGATATTTTTTTAGGAAAATATAGACTTCGAAATCTATGAAAAAAAAATTGTATCAAGAAAAACTATAACCACCATTTTCATAGAACCAAGAATGAATTGGATAAAATAAAGATCAATTACTTTAGATAGGCTTAAACGGTTAATACGCCTTAGAACAAAAAGGGTGATTTAGGTTAGAAGACATTGAACCCATCTCCATTAATGGTACCAAAAATTCGTTTGATCGTAACTCGATTGATCCAATAATTTCCGTGTCTTTGCCGAGGTTCATGAACTACAATTTTGTTAAAGATCAACTAAAGTTCATTGAACGAAAAGTACTTGGCATTTAAATATTAGATGGCTGTTTGAAATTCTTTGTATTTCTGCTGTCGTGCCTACAAATACTTTTGACATTGACCCAAAAGTTCTGGTGGCTCCTAATGAATTTTCGCTTGAACCGTCGCGAGTTTTGAGATGTAATTTTCATTTGTGTTCATGAATATCAATTAAATGCTTATTGTCTAACTTTCAACATTGTCCACGTTTATTGTTTGTAGAAATATATATTTCTTTATAAGCTTTTATAGTTAGAAACTGAAATCCCCGAGACAAAGTAACCGAGTTTTATTACCGGAGCACATATTGTCTTTATCACCAAAATTTTGTACACTTTAGAACTGTAGCAGACATTGTAATTGTTTTAGAACTAATAGAACATAGCTCAATTGTTTAAATAGGATCAAGTTTAAAATAATTATCTGGGTCTTGATTGGACATCTGAATAAGGAAGACACTTAAAAAGTGGTAGTGAATGTAAAAGATACATGAATTACAAAATATGTCCAAAACAACCCTTGCGTCCTCTCAAATAAAGTTATTCATTACAANGAATATTAAATTACATGGCTCACCTTTCATCCCTTACTTAGTAGCCAGAGTTCAACTGGCTTACCTATTGTAAACAAGGCACGTGTACCAAAAAGTATTGAATTACAGCAGTAAATAATATTAGCAAAATATACTTTTCTTTAACAAACATCTTTACTTACTCACCAAATAGTTTGTAGTTCATTTTCTATTCGGTGTAAAAGTATCGACACATTTTTAAAAGCTTTTTCTATAAACACTTCTCGTAATTTTAAGTGCGATGTATGTACAGACGACAGCACATCAAGTTACCACAATCTGTCAAATTTCTGCAATAGATTTTCAACCTTATCGCAATGGCGGTAGGTTAATATTTGATTGGTAAAATTTGACAGATTCGTATACGTTGACCTGCTGTCGTCTTTACAATCGTATTTGAATCCAAAATTATGATTACGTACCGAACTATGTACTCGGGTATCTCAAAAACGGAAAATCAAGTAATTAATGTTATTAATTTATCATCATTACAAAGTTACATTAGATATCCTGTTTTATCAAAATAATCCGCATCCAATGATTTGATAATGATAAGTCGGTCAGTATTTTTTAATTTGCATAGCAAAACGATAACATTAAACATTTTACAAAAATCCTAAAATACGAGTACTGTTTCTCTACTAAGCCGTGATACTAAAACATTAGGAATATATTGGATAGGTTAATACTATCCTAAAATTAAACTTGTGCTTCAAATTACGGAACAATTCTAACTTTTGTAATATATAACAATCAAACGAAACCTCTCAGGAACGACCTCTAACTGTCATTGCTCCTAACAGAAAACGTTGCTGATTACTTAAATAAACAGTTAACTTAAAATGTAGGATTTCAACCAGCAACCGTTAATTGTCTTGAAGAGAAGGAAAGAAACACAATAGGTTCAGAAATTGCGCAAAATACTCTTCAGTTTAATTTATAAGGCTTCGATTGTAACAGTGGACACAACACACTTTGAATTGATGTTGGTTCTTTTAGGAAAAAACAAATGCATTGAGCTGCGAGCTGCAGTTTCACGATATTTCACTGGATTCATTTCCATCTGCATTTGAAAGTGATATTTTTTTAGGAAAATATAGACTTCGAAATCTATGAAAAAAAAATTGTATCAAGAAAAACTATAACCACCATTTTCATAGAACCAAGAATGAATTGGATAAAATAAAGATCAATTACTTTAGATAGGCTTAAACGGTTAATACGCCTTAGAACAAAAAGGGTGATTTAGGTTAGAAGACATTGAACCCATCTCCATTAATGGTACCAAAAATTCGTTTGATCGTAACTCGATTGATCCAATAATTTCCGTGTCTTTGCCGAGGTTCATGAACTACAATTTTGTTAAAGATCAACTAAAGTTCATTGAACGAAAAGTACTTGGCATTTAAATATTAGATGGCTGTTTGAAATTCTTTGTATTTCTGCTGTCGTGCCTACAAATACTTTTGACATTGACCCAAAAGTTCTGGTGGCTCCTAATGAATTTTCGCTTGAACCGTCGCGAGTTTTGAGATGTAATTTTCATTTGTGTTCATGAATATCAATTAAATGCTTATTGTCTAACTTTCAACATTGTCCACGTTTATTGTTTGTAGAAATATATATTTCTTTATAAGCTTTTATAGTTAGAAACTGAAATCCCCGAGACAAAGTAACCGAGTTTTATTACCGGAGCACATATTGTCTTTATCACCAAAATTTTGTACACTTTAGAACTGTAGCAGACATTGTAATTGTTTTAGAACTAATAGAACATAGCTCAATTGTTTAAATAGGATCAAGTTTAAAATAATTATCTGGGTCTTGATTGGACATCTGAATAAGGAAGACACTTAAAAAGTGGTAGTGAATGTAAAAGATACATGAATTACAAAATATGTCCAAAACAACCCTTGCGTCCTCTCAAATAAAGTTATTCATTACAATATCAAAGCAAAAACTTTGGACTGAGATAAGGTCAGCCTTCCATATGAGAAAGCTTAATGTAAGGAAAGTTATGTTTAAATACATATTAAAATAAATATGAACACCACGTATGCATATTCTAACTGCGATAATATAAAGACGGATAAAATGACAATGATTGTACTAGAAGAGCCTATTAATAATGACCTGCACTTTTAGGCTACTTGTGTTTGACTTAGAAGCCAGTAAGTAACCAAAAACTCTGTTGTTATATCTATACCTATGATCATCGTTGATATTGCAAGAGTATGCCTTGCTAAGTACCTACTGAGATCCCTTCGATATAAATTGCTAACCTAGTTTTTTATTGGCGCGGGAGAGTTGACAACTGTTCAACTACATGCTTTCCTGATACATTACTTACGTGGCAGAAACCCGCGTAAGTTGTGGATGGAAGAATTATTAAGCATATATATCTAATACCCAATAAAATCCCATACGTATTAAATGTTCCAAATATCATAAGCAACTTTTGAAAATTTTCTCTATTTTAGAAAGTATCTAGACCATACTTACAGCTGGCAGTTTCGTGATTTAGGGCATTTTGTTAATGGACACATCAAAAAGCTGTTACTCTCCTTAGAAGAGAAATAAAACTCGGCTGTGATGTAAACTGAATAGGTCTTGATACTCGGAACAATTTCAACAAAGGAGAAAGACGGTTTTTAAAACATTCTGACTGATTCATTCCAAGCTTCAGTTCAAAATTGAAGATAAAATAACATCAAACTAAACACAGCAAAATACGAGAGCTACAAAGATCACTATTCCACACAAATCAGTAAGATCTCAAGTTTACAAACTAACCTGCACCCAAGTTGCGCTTAAATTCAACATCACACAGTTTCGCACCAAAACCACGTCTTACACATGCGGGACACTGGCACTAATTATGACAAATGAAATTAAAACGATAAGTGCAAATTGAATACCTATACCTACGTAGACCCGCTTAGTAACTATCAGAAATCTTTAGATAACAATTCACGTCAGACTTAGCAGGATAATACGAATTGCCTATTGGGGATTAGCTCAAATTATTTAAATTCATTTATTACGCAGAATTTTATTCTCACAATCAGTTTTTTCCAGATTTCCTTCTGACTGGGTAGTAAAAGTTAGATAAGCAGTAATTTCATTTAAAATTGTGAAATTTAGCTTCATAGAGTAGAATGGAATTTGACCCAAACATATAATGACTGTGAACTAAATCATATACCTAAATTACCTGAAGACAATGATAATAGTGATGATTCAACGACAAAATTCAAACAAGCCAATCCACGTGAAAATAGGAGAAAGCTTGGCAACTATATCCACATAGATACATACACTTTAACACACTATACTGATGCCAAAAGTAATATCAGGTTCCAATTTGGCAAAATCTGCACATATCTGCTTACCAAGGAATGCAGGCGTGGTTTCATCTAATACATACGTAAATAGTACTACCTAAGTAGAATAAGATGGAATTGAGGACAGTGGTAGCACCTGGCCCAATTACAAGCGCCAAGCATTGATTAAAACTATTGGCAATCAAAATGAAGATTTCAATGTAGATGGGAATTTAATTGCCCAAATTGAAATCAATGAAGAAGACGAAGTTCTAGGTTAACAAAATAGTGATAATATATGGATTATTGAATAGACTATAAAGTGACGTAAGTACGAGTATACGAATTTAGTTCATTCCAATGAATGAGGAGTACAATAGAACATGCCTTATGACCATAATTACACACGGCTAGATAGCAAATTAATTATCTTTAACAGTACAATCGTCAACACTATTAAACATTAAAATTATCTACCTACTCGTTTTGATATAAATGTTAATTTAGTTGACAAAGAAGACATAACAATGGAAGCCGGAATAGCATTTCAATTAGAAACTTCCCACGCTCTGGAAAACTCATAAAGTACAACACATATCTTTGTGGTTATATGAAAATTACTATCTTTGATGTTTATCATTTGCGTGATAATGTGATGTGATGAATGTGATAATGATCGGGTTTTAGGCAAAATTGGATTTATTTTTGTTTATTTTGATGACTTGACAGATAATGGACATGAAATAGCGGTAAGTCATTTACCTATTGGCCTGTTTTCGACCGTTCAATATTTTCCATTATTTTTTTTTAATCCAAACAATAACAAATTGAACAAATCATTTTTCATTCTTTAGAGATAATTTTTCTCAGTACTTTTCTCACAGAAAATCCGTTTTAAACTCTCTTGATAAAGCTGATCATTTACTAGCATATTTTGCTGCATGCCTTATCGAAATAACGACCTACTAAAAATGGTTTTACCCTCACGTATTCTCGAGGCTAGGAGTTTATCGCTTACATAATAATCTCAAACATTAAACAGATTGAATAATTTTAATGAATATTATATCTCGTTATATTTTGGTAAGACCGTGATGCTGATTTTCTAAGAACACGTAAACCGTTTAATAACATAGGTGCCATAACAAGAACTATGAAACAACACACAAGAAGTGTGGGCGTTGCGGTTTCATAAAGTCAAATTGCAAAACGTGGTTTCCTTACAGACTTTACTGTTGCGTATAACAATGCAAAACACGGCGATAACATAAACTGAATATAAATGAAATACGAAGATAAGAGAATTAAAATTAGACTCGACAATGCTTATATTGGAAACATACATTTTCAATACGCAGACAAAAATACTCTATTCAATAAAGAAAATACAACAGAAACTAGTTTTGTAAGAAAAAGCGTAGGTAAGGTCAGAGCGTAGAAAGGCACGGATCAAAATTATCATAACTGAGAAGATTGGATATCTTGTTCGGAAGTAAATCAAACAGCAGGATCGTGTGTTAGTGCGAAATATGGTATAAAATTGGGATTCACAAAGAAAGCTTGACTTTTGGGACAATATTAAATGTGCATTTTGAAATTCATCTGCAGCGATGCATCTTTAAATAAGCCTGTTAATTTTTGCGTATCTGACTTCAAATATTTCCTCCAAAATAAATCAGATATACACATAGATTTACTGTTTCAAGATTTCACAACATTTTTCTACAAAATTGTATTCTTCAAGACTCTCTCATCTATATGTAAATCAATCAGAGCATCCAATGCTAGAAGTTTGTTGAACAGAGCAAGAAACTAGTTATTTTCTGAAGATTCAGCCTTTTGCCTTTTGATAGATTTTACATCACAGTCAATCTTCATTGTTTCTGTCAATAGATTATCAAATACTTGGCTTTTTTTATCATGAATGGAAATATCATCTCTCCAAAATTATTTACTGGTAATATAATTTTTTCTTGGATATTACATGATTTAAAGATAAAACACATGTTATTCTAACTACACTATGCCTCTTTGTTCATTGAAGGAAGCAATAGGTTAACCATCGACTAGGAAGTTTCCGGCTAAGCCAAGGCCCTGTCTACTAGGTTTCACATAAATATTATGGCGTTAACATCTGACACCAAGCTTAGTGGGCTTTGTGGATTTATATTCGCTTTTATAGATGGTTTATTTAATGGAAAATTGCGTTTGCTGTATCTTGAAGGACACGATGAGTAAAATTCTTGAACTGACAAAGGATTTATCAGAAATTTACAAAAGCAGATATTTTTACTTTCACATCACCCAAAAGCAACAAACAACATTTTTCCTGTATTAATCCACGAAACTATGAATCACAAGTCACAAGCAATAAAACTGCTGTTAGCAACTGTACTCAAGATAACAATACAACACCAAATTATTTTCAGTTCATCAAAAACAGATTTATTACAACATTGTTGCCCTTATCTGTACAATCTCTGCTATCTGTACTTGTATGTACAATATCTTCGGTGCTATGGGCTATAAGCGTTTTACAATCAGGCTTCACTGATTTGATACTTGGCCGGCTAAAGACGTCATACAAACCAATTTATCAATGATAGTTAAGCATTTAATTATGAGGAACGTCACGAGTTTGCAGAAATAAATAATGAAGACAATACAAATGCTATTAATAACACTGATGATGAAATTTATGATGATGATGGTGATAATGAAAAAAAAGCAATAAAAGCCATTCCTGTCCCTAAAACACAACATAGCAATACTGATAACTACAGATGAATAAGATTGCAATATGTACTTTAATACAGGATAACAAAAGATAAGGAAACAAGTTCAGTAGTTTCACACAAAGATACAAAGTAATTTAAACGATAAGATAATAGAATAGTTAACAGTGTGTTACTGAACTTAGCAATAAACGGATTAGAGAGATAGACATGTTTACAGTTAAAGAAAATGAGATGAGTTCAACGAAGTAATGACGCATTTATATCATAGATATGTGTTTTAAAGTGATTCAGTAAAACAATGCAACCCTGTTTTTGAGACATGAAATAAATATGACTGGCTGCAATAGATTTTATCTCGATAGAAGCTACTTTGAATTCACTAACGATTCTAGATTTTTTTGGAGAAAGAAATCTAGCAATGAACTACAAGAAAGAAGAAAAAACAAAAGCAAAAACCGCGCAAAAAATCTGATATGAACAATCCATGTGAACTCTAGGTTGAAGGAGCAAATGAAAATATTTGAAATACTAATTATAAAATAATAATTAAATTACGTAAGTAATCATTCCTTTAGAAATTCCATAACATAAAGTTGTCGGTATTTTAATGCTTAGAACTCACATGGTATGTTTTAATTGGCAGTCGACACGATCCCCTTATTTAGAAGGGTCCCAACCTTGACAAGCATTGTGTTTAATTTGTTGGAACCAACCTACTAAGTAAATAAAATAAACTCTGTACTACTTTAGAGGTGCCTTTGTACGCAAAACGTTGTCTTTCTTGAATTTCTTCAGAAATAGCAAACAGCCTTCATGAAATATAAATGGTAGATGCTGAAAATAGCAACGCTACTACAGCAGTTGAACTAAATAAGGTGCTATTATTAGATCATTGGTAGAAATATCGTTGTATGAGAACTGTCATTCAAATGTAGAACAGAATATTAGAAAGAAACTGTACATAAAAACTTTAATTGCAAAATACGGAACAAATATCTATTAGCAAAGAGATAATAAAATCAAGTAGTCAATAGTCCAATATAGAAACAAAATCATACAATTCATTACAAAACCAGCTGATGAATGATAAAATGTTAATTTTCGATTCGCGCTAAAATAAGAAGAAATTCAAAGTAATAAATGTTAAAGAGGGAACAAACATTCAGGACATGAAAGCCGGAATTTACACGACGTTTACAGTTTACGATCTAGACATACTACGATCAATTACAAAAGAGTTATTCTTTAAGTATTACATCATACATGATTGATGGCAAAGCAAAGATAGAAATTTTATGAGCTTGCTTAAAAAATGTGTCCAAGTCTTAACACTAGTGTTCTCACTTTATTTTCTGCTTTCTAAAGCTTTTAGTGACATATAAGCTAGATTCCAAGTGACCTTTGCAAACAGATCACCTCATAGGTTGGACGATTGAATTGTGAAATATTTGCTACATTGACGCAGATATAAATACGAATCGAGAATGAATACAGAGCATTATGAGATTCTAGAATGAATAAAGAGTTTTATGGTAAATCAGAGATCTAAGAAGATATCAAAGCAGGTATAATTCGCTTCGAATTTACGTATGAATTTGGGTGAAAATGACTTGAAAATAGGTTAGGCCAGACAGCATAACGACTTAGCTCATAGCTCAGGCACAGTTTACGCCGCGGTGTTTTAACCACGTTGCTATGCCAACTAGTTTATAGCCTGAATAATGAACAGATTTGATTTATTATTGCCATCATGTAAAGCTTACATAAGGCTGGTCAAATACACAGGATTTATGCTCGTATAATTATCACCAACTTTGGTCATACATAACCAACATGATAAAGTATGACTTTATTAAAGCTGAGAACCACGCCTCGTCTGCCTCCACCAAATTAATTGTGAATAGCCTTATGCTACGAAATAAAGGAGGTATTCCTCGAAGCGCCACTGTTTTGAATCGCATCTAATAAAGCGCTCTTTTATTATTTCTCGGAGCGCTCCTTTTAGTAGCACTCCCAATAACAAATTAATAAAATTCTAAGTAAAGGGAGCGCTCCGAGTGATAATAAAGGAGCGCTTCCTTGACGCGTTTCAAAACAGTGGCGCTTCGAGGAATACCTCAAATAAAGATCTTACAAACTAAAGAGATCAACGTGCATAACCAGTGACAATGGAACATTAACAACGTCAATTCCGCTGACAAAACTTATAACATCAGCACAAAAAGGCCACCATCGTCAAAATCATGTAAAAACACATGGCTAATCCAATAAAAACCTGAAATTAGATGATCACGTTGAGACAGACGATGCACCACAAATTATAAAACCTTTCACTTTCTTCGAGAACAGTGATCAGCTCCAAGTTTACGCAATAATTCCCATTGTTCCTGACGTAATAAAAACAGTTTATACTGAAGTTACTGAAACAATGTAGGCGATCGATATGCCGTTGACTGTTTCAGAACACGCTAGGTTTACACGCAAATTCTCCTGTAAAAATTCTGACCTTCGAGTTCTGAAAGCTAGAAATACATCGGATTAGCGGTTCAAGCTTACCTACCTAAACAACATAGTGAAGGAATTTGAGTATCGATAAGAACTAAACAAGAATTCATAAATGTTAATACAACTTCTTTAGTAGCTTTCAAATAAGTGAACGCCATAGAAAATAATTTTAATAAAGATGATAAGAATGATTTTGGGAATACAGACATTGACTTACTAGTTTATGCTGGCACATAATGATTTGTCAGCTGACTCAAAAATTCAAGCACAAATGCCACTCCAAATTAGATTACTTTTTTCATTTACTTCTAGACTTAGACTTTTTAGTTATTTCTGTGTTGCCTTGAACAAGAATTCGTGTGGCTATAGTTTCATCGTCTATATTCGTTTTATGATAATAAGTAGAACGAACAAATTGTCCTAGATATGACGAAGAGACGCGTAACAATCAATTTGAGTTGGTTGGTCTAAATGCGTTTGATTTTGGAATTATTGCCGCTGACTTGAAATATTTCGCCTTATTATGAGTTCAAGGTGGTAGGTAATTAGGTTACATTTGCTGTTTAATTATTATCTGATTGTCTTGTTGTAGCAATTCTGTTTAATTATTACAGGACGTAAGTTGATCATATTTTCAGAGGAAAGTTATTGATATAGACTTGTGTAATTTTCTCCATTTGATCGTTATATGAGATTTCTTGCACGATTACATCACATACATAATCTGACTATTTTTATTTACATACAGTCATTCATAGTTGCTCCGGAATGTAAGACGTTTGAATTTCCCGTTTCTATTGATATTGCTAGTTTACACAGGATACAAACAGCACGTGGAAAAACAGTTCAGTAATATTAATATCGAATCGGATATCATTTGCATTTTTATAGTCCTATATCTCGTGGATATTATAAGAGTGTATCAGATCACAAAGCTAATTTATTTCCGATAAATACGAGTATAATACATAAATAGAAGCTCTAAGTAACTAACTTGTCTGGAAGAGATCGCTCTCAGCGATAAGACCGCCCATTATGTCACTTACTTAATAATTAGTTTAAGATCAAAAAAGTATAAATTGGTTTACATAATAAAGTAGGTATATCTATCTCTAAGAACTACGTCCGGAGTAATTACGAAGTCTTTAAATACAGAGGCAAGTCAAAGAGAAAATCAGCTTATAGTTTCTGATAATATTCTGTTCAGGAATTGTGAACGACCGAACCCCTGGTTGCGCTTGGTAACAAGCCTAGTTCAGCGTGATTGATTACTTTACCAACTTCTGTTGCTTACCCTACTTGTACGAAGTTAGGCCCCTCATCTTCAATGCGCTGGTAATGTTCCTACAACTCAAACCAGTTTACGTAACAGCATTCATCGGCTTCCTAACCCAGTTTAGGGATTATAGGAACTGTTTCGGTTAGTTTGACCCTTATTATGTAAGCATAACATTGTTATAATCATCTTCAGAGTGAGGCATGAGAAATTGTGCTGTTATGGAAGCGTGCCAACTTCTCAAGGTAATTTAAGTGCATTGTACTACGAATATTTGAGTGCGTATAGTTTGTATGTTGTGACACCTGAACATGCATAATAAATAACCACATTTTTAATATCTCTAAAAGGCCAGGTTACTTTAAGAATTCCTAAAATGGCCAAAATACTTTTAACTCTAAATTCTTAAATTGTATGTCATTCAAATAGTACTTTACTACGTCATTAATTTTAAAATCTCATCACAATGATGAGCAATTTCATTAAAAAGAGGTCTTAAAAGTTTCTCGTCGACGCGAATGGCAGAATGCCCAAAAGTACCAGCGTTGTTGTTAACTCAGCGTCAGCTTACCCGAATGAAGAAAAGAGATCTATACATAAAAGTCTAGTTAGCAGCCTTGCCATTCCATTTTCGACCGTGATGGAACTGGTTAAAGCTACATTTTGGTTAACGATGCAGTTGAATGTCAGACAGACGTCGCGAGAGATGCAACATTCGCGTCTAGCGGCACTTTCAATTCTGAATCATCTTTAAAATACATTTAATATTTGGCATTTACGACCAATGTGTTTAGAAATATACTTCAAAGTAGAATAATAATAATAATAATGGCGTCCTAGCCGATTATCGGCCACGGCGGCTGTTCTCATATAAGGAGATCAGCCAGCTGCGCAGGACATATTATAGTGCACAAGCATTTGCGCAGACACAGGTGCACTCCCTATTCCCTCACTCTCATAACCCGATGGGACGGCAATCCGACACGACCGGTGAGAGATCAGGCGCAGGACCGACATTAACGTGCTCTCCGATGCACGGGTGTATCAATCACCAACTTCCAACTCCGGGCTGCTTTATGAAAGTTTCTAAAACCCACAAAGCGATTTCGGCCCGTCCCGGGAATCGAACCCGAGACCTCGTGATCAGCAGCCGCCTATGCGACAACTAGACCAACGAGGCAGTTTAAAGTAGAATAATTCTGTTACGACACGAATTCATTAATAGTCACCTCTTCTTGGAAAATTTATTATTACTTTAGTAGGTATAGACAAAATAGGTTTTTAAGAGATAGATGAGGAAGAAGTGGATGTTGTTTTGAGATTTTATTAACATGAAGTAGAAGTAGAGTTAGCAACAAATTTAGAGTTGCATCTAAAAAGCATGTAAAGAATATTATTTTCGGAACAGTTGAACGTAAAACATGCACACGCAAATGTTATGCATGCGGTAACATTTTATGTTCCACAATTACGATCAGGCAGTTACGTGAGAGCCTTAGATCTGCGATAAAATCACATATCGATTCCTCGGTGGAACTCGGTTATTGTACAACAAGCACACGTTCTTATAGCTTCAATATTATTCGTTACCATACAATTTCATTTAAAGACTTTCTTCGAAGAAGATTATTAAAATCCAAAAGGAAGGTTGTGTAGATGATAATGTTGAAATAGAAACCACTTCAGATGAAAAACAAACAACCACAAATATGTAAAAGTTTATATATGAAAATTAAATTGAAAACTGATCAAACATCACCAAAATCAATATACTTGTATTACTCGTAACACGAAATCCGATACATAAATTCTTGTGCCCAACCACTAAGCCAAACCAATCTGCCCAGCGTAGGTATGTAAAATAATCGGAAAACGTCCTTTATCGCGTAAACAAGTATCATTCGAGGTCAAGGGCAGTAAAGGGCGTGTTTTAGGGTCGGTGTTTTAGCCCTTGAAATTATATACCTACACTTTTTCATGAGAGGGTCAATAAGCTGATGTTATTGCTTTAGAGGAGATGAACCATACGGTGAAGGATGTTGATACTATCTCATTTGGTGAAGTAACACAATTTTACAAAAATTGAAGTTTCTGATGGAACTTTATGGCTTCCTAGAGTAAGGAAAAATGTTAGCAGTAAAGCTGACTGGGTAATGTTTTATACAGTGGCAGTAACTCTAGTTTATAGCGTTAATGATGAGATGCAGACCTCATCCACCAGATCCTTATCATATGGTTACTTCTTAACTAAACAAGTAGGTGCAAATACTACCAACTTACGTCGATGGTTTTAGAGATCGTTAATTTTATTTTTTTAACTCTCAGTTGTGTTTAACGGTCATAGCTAATTACAATGTTACCTGAGTATCAGTTGTTTCTTTACAATTACAAAATGTTACTATGCTAACCAACTTTATTATCATTACTAGCTTCTGCCAGCGGTTTCACCCGCGTCCCGTGGGAACTACTCGGCTCACCTGGATAAAAAGTAGCCTATAGCCTTTGTCGATAAATGGGCTATCTAACAATGAAAGAATTTTTCAAATCGGACCAGTAGTTCTTGAGATTAGCGCGTTCAAACAAACTCTTCAGCTTTATAATATTAAGTATAGATTATCTGCTAAAATGTTTTCAGTTCTTTTTAATTATGTATCGTTAGTAAATAAATTATTTGATTTCTGTTTTCGTAAACATTGGTCGTGTCCGATTCGTCTTTAGAGGTTTGATAAAAAAGGGATTCTCCGAAATCCTGAGAGATTTAACCGGTTTTATGATACAAAACGTACACTAGCATACGCTTTGGTTTGTCTTAAACCTGATTACTAATTCTAACTTCATGGAATATTTTAAGTTTAATATTATTTTAGTTTATTTTTTCATAGGTTTTTTATTTATTTGTCAACTACCGCAATAATTTACATGAAAGCATCATTGTAATATAATATTGAATTATTATTATAGAAGCTGTACTTTTTATCAGTCGGGAGACTGTAAATTACTCTGTGGGTGACACAAACCACGCCCCTATTACACGGAACTTAACGAGCAATATGTAAGATTTCTTCCTGGTACAGAAAAAATAGGGCCAAATCTTTTTTTCTCCTATCACTCTTGACAGAGTATTCGTGGTTTCTTTAGATATTGGTGGCAAACTTCTCAACAGACAGGCACTACTCCTTGAGGCCGCCTTTCTTAGGCTTACTACGTAAGGAAATTATGATGAGAGAGAAATAGAGGAATACAGACATGGTCTTTGCCTTATCACCTAAATGTTTCTTAATTAATCGAATTTCATTAACATGTGTCACTCGACATCTTGTCAGATGAATATTAACCTAATATTTGAAATGCCAATGATGTTGAGTAAAACGTATAAAAATAATATTTACTTCATCATTCAGAGTTATTTGCTCACTTTTACGCGTATTCCCTGGATATTATCCAAAAGCTTTCGTTTTCTCTCTTTGACCACTCTCTCTTACTGTCTTCTCAAATGCCTCGTAAATATTTGATGGGTGACCCTCTTTACCGTTCTTGGAAAACCCACTGTGTCATCATCTGCCTAGCCTTTTCCCAACTATTTTGGGGTCGGCTTCCAGTCTAACCGGATGCAGCTGAGAACCAGTGTTTTACATGGAGCGACTGCACAATCCGAGTTACCGGGCAACCTGGCACCCTTGCTAAGCAAACTGATTGTCAGACTGTCTGGCTTCTGACTACCCTGTAACGACTGCGAAGATGTTCAAATGACAGCCGGGAAACCCACTGTTTATCGTGCCTTCCGAAACACGGAAGAACTCGTTATGAAAAGATGGTCACCCATCCACGGACCGACCGCGCCAAGCATTGCTTAACCTTATGATCGGTCGATCCGCGCGGCTTTGACTTAGCCACTGTGTATTGCACTTTAAAGTTTGAATATTGCATTCTTTTGTTTTAGCAACTGTCATAGTCCAGGAGCTATGATGTCATTTAATCGCCTTAATTTGGACAAAAGTATCTCACAAATGTATTTTGTAAAGAAATAATTCTGATATATTTAATTTCTATTTTGTAATCGTGAAATTGGCTCCACTGTCTAGTTATTTAAATAATAGGTACTTAGAATTACTTTCAGATTTACTTTGTAACAGCGTCAATAATAAACAATTGCCTTGGTGGCAATATTGTTACACAATTAGTTCCTTCTATAGTCTAAGAGCCATCTATTGTGCAATTAACGTCATTGATGCACTCAAAGTTAGGCTAAGAGCCCGTGAATGTAGCTCGTGAATTTTACTCGATTGATTAATTATATTAGCAAGTGTGACCGCTGTTAATGCTTTTAACGTAATTAATTGAGTGACTTTAATGTAATTTCATGCGGTTTTTATTTTTACATTATTTTGATAGGCTTTTATGGCCTATAATTACTTTTATTATAAAAAATGTTGATTGACTTTACTGAAAAATGTTATTCTGCTTTTTGAGACTCTAGTCTTTAGTTTATAAGAAATGCTTTAACACAAAATAATTATTAGGAATATTAAGTTTCTTACATTCAAAATAATCATACGTTCAAAATAATAATGTGATGGTTGGACGAATCATGACGATATCACCAAAGAGCATTGTCAGACGCTCCCATTTTACCATATTTGGTGTAACAAAAACATTTCCCATAGTGAGACGTCCCTTGTCATGGTGCTTAATACCATGACAATAAAAAGAAATCAATAGGACGCTTATGGGTTCAAGGGACTTTGAAGCGTATCCAGTTGAGAATAGAAGATTAATTTGCTGGATTTATAACTGAATGACTTAAGACTTTTTTAACTTAAGGCCCAATAGGCTGCCTCTTTAGTCTAGTAACCAAAAACACGGGTGTTGTGTAAGAGATTCTGGATTCGAGTCTCAGGTTGGGTCATCAACTATTGATTTGTTAGTTAAGGATCTGGATTTGTGCCTAGTTGATAATAACCTTTTAGTGGTTCTAGTGTTTAAGTAAACGTAATTGGCCTATTGAGGGGATTTCTTAACTGTAGTCCTCTGTCTATCCCATTGTGGACAATAGACTTAATGCTACTTTTTACAGTAAGAGAGACAGTGTAAGACTTTCCTCTTCTGTTAATATTCAGTGAATAAGCCAAAAAACAAGGGACAATTGGAAAAGTTAGTACTTCTAGTGGACGAAGTCAAAGAAAGACCTCAATTTGGGACACAAAGCACAAACAAATTTAGCAAACACGACTTAAAAATGTCTCTAGAAGTCGCTATTTTTTAACCATCATCTGTTAATGTTATTTTATGTGTAACTCAGACAGAATAAACAGTTTCTGTACACTTGTTTTTATGTAGAAAAGATTTTTTGATTAGCATCTATTTGCACAGAGGTGTTTTATGTAGGTCAAAATGACAAAGAAATAAAAGTATTATAGGATTGTATTATTTTCTTTTACTAGAGTTCAATTAAGTGCATTAGTTTTGTAATATTTTTTTTTTAATTGCAGCTTTTATCCACACAACATAATTATTTCAAAGCACGCTATTTTTACTACACAGAATATTATATGGATGGTATATTCTCCTATACCTTTCTACATAAAGTTATCTGCATTTCAATTTGCATTCGTTTTATTGCGACTATTAAACGCAGGCATCGAAACAAAACAAAAACATTACAGTAAATTTCTTTCACACGAATGGCGTTGACATGAATTTTTGCACACTTAAGTGAATGAAAAATTTATTCGAAGAACAATAAATAAAATGAAAAATATTCTAAAGATATTTAAGCTATAAATATTTTGCCATTCAAGATACATCTAAGAAATAAACCAAATATTTGACAATAATAAATAAAGTTTATTCTCACCTGATTCTCAATATGGCTATCCAAATCCAGGGGTCATAAACAATCTTCTGTCACAATATGCACACGCCTGTCCCACACATTTAAATCAAATAAAATGAAACGAAATGTCTACGCACTACAAAGGGTCTGTTAATATTTTATTGTTGTGGGCAGCTCGCGGCGACGCGGTCTCTCCGGCCAAGCGCTCATGTGCTACTGATTCATCACGACAACGAACTCAACACGGCGCTCCGACTATACGTACTGGATGTACTTGTGTGGCCCTGGCACCGAACAAAGACGATGCTAGCCGAAACTCTACAGCTGTTTAATGTTTGTGAACCCGACACATTGCTAATCGATTGTCAATTCTAAGTTGTGACGTAATATTAAAATGTTTAAGTGTAAATTCATTTTCAACAATTTCTGCACTCTACATAAGTTGATCGAACTCACCATGTTTTTTTTATATTGAGAAACAATTCAAGTTGGTATCATTTCCATCTGCAATCGATAAGACAAACCGAGGAAGTAACATTAATCTAAACATAAAAATTCAAATCAATTCGCAAAGCTGATTACGTTTCAATTTATCGTTGGCAGCCAGTACGTTTTGGTTACATCAGAATGAGTGCGAATCGGGTACACCACGCACTCGGTCGGGCCGCGAGTGCAATCTTAGTGCGGGCGTACCGGCGGTGAGGGAGACGGGTGACCGTAGCTAGTGCTCTTTCTAACATCGATTTCGGTCATTGTGCCCGTCCTTTTCTGGCGCAATGTGCCTCTTTCTGGCGGACCGGCCACGCACTGCGGATGTAGTCGGTCGGGAAATAACTGCCCTATTTTAGGATAAAGTTTTGAATGCATTCTCTAAACATGTATGGTATTAATATATTCTAGTAATATTGTAGCTTCAATGAAACTGAGAATTGATATTCGATTTTATTTTCTTTTGTTAAAAATCAATATTGATCATTTCTGTCTGAGTGAGTTAGAGATTTGAGATTTTATTTTAATGTAAAAACTTAATTCGCATTTATAATGCCTTGTTTTGTATGCAGCGAGTGCAGTTGGCCATTTATAAAAGAGAAAGTAGGTATTCCTTGTTATTTACGACTTTGAATTTTATTGCTTATTAATTCCATATAATAATCTAATAAATAAAGCTAGGCACTTGATAGTCTCAATATTTTTTTAATTTTAATACCATTTACTGTGGTCTAATTACATTTAATCATGAATCAAATAATGATTTTAAAACAAAAATATGTGAGTCGAGCTCCTAAACTAGAACAACAATAAAGTTTGACATTAGAAAAATATTGTAAACAATGACTATAAACACGAATAAATTTACAACATAGGTCATGACTTATAATCAAATTATTTTGTTACATTTACTCGTATCATGTTCATGATACTTTCCTTATCATATTAAATATTATTTGGGACGGTTACAATATTGCTTCCCATATATTTGATCTAATTAGTTCACTTACATAAGAAAAAAAAAACGAAATTGTCTTAGTAATCCTTCCAGAGCTGCAGAATAGTTCCAAAGAGTTGCACACAATCATGGAACACAAAGGGCTCTAAAAGGTTCCTGGTTTAATTTAAATGCAATTTTTTAACCCATATAGACCGTTTGAATATCCACCAAAAAAGGTTGTCTAGAAACAGACATTATAAAATCAAAAAGAACTAAAACAAACGAGTTTAAACGCCAATTTATGTGCATGCGTTGCTCGTCTTTCTAAACTACTTAAGAATTCTTTTAGCACCACGTAGAGCTGTGTGGCACCTACATAAGGATAGCCCTAATGTTATAGGTCTTCAAAAGGTTATCAAGTTAGGCCAAGTTAAAGACTTGAAGAAAATAACAATTTTAACGTCAAGAAACTGAATACAACATTTGTAAAAAATACAAATAGAACCTGTGTTGGTTAAGTATATAGAAAGTTGCCGACTTCTGACAGTGCAGGATATAATGAGCTGTCCCTATACATACCCCATTACACAAGGTTGCTTGTAATTCGACGTATATCCGGAGGAGGACATCCAAAAATTGCGAATATCTCGGAAACCACTGAACTTTGCTCAGAGGTAAGAGTGGCTTAATTTGTTGCTCTTGGGCCCTTCTATCACCTCCTTTCGGATAAACGTAGAATTACAAGTAACCCTGTATAGTTGTTTCGAATTATACCGAAGCAATATTTTTCTCCACAGTATCTGTATCTCCGATGTATCTTTTAGATTAGTAGGTACACGCTTTTTGTACACTAGCAAATAGTTGTTATAGTTTATCGGGCTCTTCAATCTAATATCGAGGATCAGCGAGCTGTGTTATGATATTACACCTCTGTCCCTTCGGGGATCAGAGGAAGCCACATAACATGTAATCTGTGTCGTTTTAGTTACCAACCAACATTATTTATCTATACTTGCTGAAGTTGGAGTGTTTGTTTGTTTGAACGTGCTAATTTCAAGAGCTACTGGCCCGATTTGAAATCTTATTTCAGAGTTAGATAGCCCAACTATCGAGGAATAGGATTTTTATCAGAGTGCGCGGAGTCGTTCCCACGGATGCGGGTGATCACTGGTGGGTGACTAGTATCCACCATGAGGAGAATATTTACATGTATTTTTTTTGGGAAAAGTAAAAAAAATAGGCATTTACTTATTTCTATATTATTATAAATATAATGTAGGAATGCGGCCCATTTCAGTATTAAATCCACATTACTAAAGCCGTGAAACGAATAAACTTGTAAAATACTAATTTATAAAACAATATGGCCGTTTTCATTCTAACAACACTAATCAATTCAACTTAATCAAATTGCTAGTATAGTATTCCAATAAATTCACATTTAGATTTATTCATTCACATTGTTTAGATACTGAAATGTCGTAGGCGAACTAAATATAACCGTATTTTTGGCTTGCACGTGAAATAAATACCAACTAAGCAATGCAAAATCTATTTATACAACTATTTATTTTTAGGCTAATCATACAAATGGCAATTAACGACTAATTGCTAAAATTACTTACGTTGTAACTATAACAATGAACATAGCAACCTTTCAAATTAGACCTGAGCGCAAAAGTGAGTTTGTTTGTCAAACTTTCATGGCTAAACAGCTAAACCGATTAAGATGTTTGGCATGGGAATAGGTGGTTGAAAGGAGAATTCTTTCTATGCAGGTGTGGGACGTACTTCACTTGGAATGTGGACGAAGTCACGAGCCAATTCTAGTACTAAATAATATAGTACCTACTGTATCGTTACATAATTTTGTTTTTGTCATTGTATCTTGCTATGTACCTAAGTATTTTTTTAATAAAGTGCTGTCATTGTAGCTATTACATGAACACGAAGATTCTATGTTTCCGTCTGTCATAAGATGACTCGGAAAAAACGTAAGGTAAGGAACACCTAGGAAGGAAATGATTCTTATTCGTACCTTATATAAGCAACCGGTTGCATATAATTATCATCATCGTCTATCTAGCCTATTCTTAACTATGTTGGAGTCGGCTTCCAGTCTGACCCGATGTCAAAGTCAAAATCAAAGTCATTTTTTTTTATTTCAAATAGACCTATTACAGGTTCTTATGAAAATTCAAGCTAGTTGCACGGTTCCAAGGAGTTGGTCTCATGGAGAAGAACCGGCAAGAAACTCCATGGACACTCTTGATGCAGCTGAGAACCAGTGCTTTGGATGACGTGGAGCGATTGCCTATCTGGCCTCCACAACCCAGTTACCCGGGCAACCCGATACCCCTTGGTAAAAATGGTTGCATACAATTATATTCTCAACCTTTGACTCTTATACACACACTTATCCATATATAAGTAGAAAAGGAAATAGAAAAATAAATTTCAGATACTTTTTCCTTATTTATGTGATTATTTCCACCTATTAGGTCCACCGCAAGCCACGTTCATCATAACGAATCCCCTTTCTAATAAGAAAACCGATATTACATTACCAACCCTTGGATCGAATATACTATCTAAGAGCGTCCGCACACTGCCAACTAAACTGTCGACCGATAAATGACTCAAATTTTAACTAATAGTATTTCGAAGGTGATCGTAAATGCAATCAAACTTTTTAAGTCGGAGTCATACCAGTCGGATGCAGAATCATTTATGTCCATGTTAACGGAAATGTATAAAATCTAGGAATTGCATACAACTCCTAGGAAATGTATACAATTCCGAAGCTATTTAGGAAATGTATAAAATATTGTTTTAAAAATTATTTAATAGATGCATATCCTGGGAGATGTATACATTTCCTAGGAATTGTATATAATTCCTATATCGTATTAGGAAATGTATAAAAAGAAGGCTTTCTGTAATAAAAAGTTTGTCATAAACTAGGCTATAATGGCAAAAACGAATCGCTGTAAATCCGACTCCAAGTAGTCTTGTCTGCCCTACCCCTAGAGTGTAATTCAAAATCGCGTAGGCGCGGAGGG
>NWSH02000008.1:15580457-15601282 GCA_002382865.2 Heliothis virescens | reverse complement strand
TAATGGCAAAAACGAATCGCTGTAAATCCGACTCCAAGTAGTCTTGTCTGCCCTACCCCTAGAGTGTAATTCAAAATCGCGTAGGCGCGGAGGGGCGAGGCGGCCCGCGAGTTGAGGAGCAGGTGGTTGTAACACTCGCCACCGCGGCTGAGGCTGGCCGGCTCAGCCGGCCAGCAAGCCGAAGCTAAGGTGGTGAGCGTTAAAGCTATCTGCGACGATAAACTCGCGTGGGACCGCCAGAGCTCCGCAGCGCCGGAGCCATGACAGAAATCATGCCTGCTGCATGATGCATGCTTGATTGCATTTTACTACCTCATTGTTTATAGAATTGCTTAGAATGAGATTTCTTACCAACAAATTCCGATTTGTTACTGCTCACACGTAACTGCTTATCACAACTGCCCCGTTAAATGAGTGCCATATAATATTTTCATATTATCTTACTAATTAAAGCGTCAAAAATCACATTTCCGATTGCTATTTAGGAAATATATAGATTTCCTAGGAAATGTGTCTAATATAATTTATTTCACACATTTCCGGGCTATTTTAGGTATTGCATACATTTCCTAGGATTTGTATACAATGACGGATTACATACATTTCCGTTAACATCCATACTGATTTATGAGCCCAACCTAACTCTGGGCTGATTACTTAGCAGTGTGCGAAGGCTCTAAAACATTTTAAATGGTCAGCGATGGGGAGGTTTTTTTATACTTTTTAGTTTTCCTCTTTTTATTAGAATAGTTTTTGTAAATAAGTATGTATATTTTGTTGTAAATAAAACAAGCTCTAAAACATTATTTTGATAACTTGACTAACAAGACAGTCTAGCTTTTAATCTCATACTTACAAAATAATACCTCCAGTTCAAAAGGTTAGTATGAAACCTAGATTGACTAACTTAAGTCTGTTTCCGACCTAGATTGAGCCAGTTAAAGCTGGTGATTAGGAAATGTAATTACTTTAGCATTTAACTTTTAGTTTGTTGCGGTTCGTGACGTTATTTGCCATGTGGGTGCCAACTAATGACAGTTACATACAATATTGTATATGTCAATATTATATTGACTGTAAAAAGTTTTGTGATGAACGTAATTCAAAAACAATATGTGAACGTAATAAATCTAGAATTTAATAATAAAACACGTGACGAACTTGATTTATCTTTTCTGAAGTAAGACCGAGAGATCGACCTTAGCTACCATGAGCAAAAATCTCTATACGAAAAGTCTGCCAATTTACGAGGGGGTGAAGTAACCCAATATCATTAATGATAGCATCTTTTTCGGTCACATCCATATGTACGCACGTAACAGTTGTTGAAAGCAATTCTTACATACGCATAAGAAAAAGTTGATAATGCTGGACGCGTACCTATACCTACATACGAGTCATGAGAATACCCGATGGTTTTCTACCTTTGAGCAGATGAGAAGACATGGCAATGGCGTCTCCATTCGTTTACATGCTCTTAGATCTGAAATGACCGTAAATAAAAAAGATAGGAAAATAATATTATATCTTCTTACCTTACATCAGTCAAAACGGATCGGAAGATCATTGAAGGTTAAGTCGTACCCCGATCAGTGACTCTTCAATTCCAAAATATCCCTACTTGTCTCGGAAAACATGTAAAGCCGACATTGTGGCATTTTTCATAACACTGAATTTTTCATAAAAGATTTGCAAGATATTTGACCCGACCATCCATTTTTTCAAGATTATATTATTGACTGAAATATAAATCTCTACCTGTTTCTTATGGTTTCACCCGCATCCCACAAAGTTCTTTATGTACTCTATTAAAATATAGCCGATATCACCCGGATAGTGTAGCTTCCCAGTAATTAAAGAATTTCTCAAATCAGTTCAAAAGTTTCGTAGCCTTTAGGGAATAAAACTCCGTTTTATTTGTTGAGATCAATAATGTCATCAGGCTAAAAAGCTTCAGCCATTCAAAAATGTATAAAAGTCTCATGATATCTGAAGTACTATGCATAAAATGCACCGCCATCAGAATTTTCTAATGAGCAAATTAAAGTGTTATTCTAACCGGATCTTGGCAATAAGCCGAGGAGCTTGAACCGAGGAAATTACCCACACCATCATAATTATATTCTAATTAAGTCTGACTTAAGTACGGCTAGAATAATAGGGTTTGTTTAGCGACACGTCTTGGTAGTATCACAAGGGGCTAAAGGTATGAAAGCCTGTTTTAATGGTGCCATTGTAGGGTCATTTACTGCAAAATTAGATGAGGACCAAAAGAAGAAAATGAACCACGAGGTCTAGTTTAAGTATGATGATGACAATTTTGTTACTTGATCGTCAAAAATTTTAAATCTTTCACAATTCATGCTACAAAGGCATATCGATTCCATACCGACTAATACAAAAAACTTTGTGTTGAAGTGATGAATTCATCATGAAGACGAAATCCATACATCTATTTGCATTGACGTCTAAGAACATGTTTGTGATTGGGATCCCTAAGGATTTTCCTTCTAAGCAAAATCTTCAAAGTCCATATTCAAGAGTAGAAACAAACCAATCGCGTTAAATCCGACGATGTTCTCGAAGCATCGTTGAATTTGAAGTAAAAAACAAACAAGTTTATAGTCGAACCTTTTTATCATTATTTAAACGAAGTTCAATAAACCTCTGGACGGTCTGTTTAGTCTCAGTACGTACAAGTAAAGCCTCATTTTCATACGTTGTCAACACTTCACCTGAAGATTTTGTATGAATTTATTCATCACTGCTTACATAATAGGTCATCGTTTTTCACTTGTAGATAAACATGATGATAATAGTAATATAATGTGTACATACTAGCTTTCATAGTAAAATTAAGTAATGGACTTAAAATCCTACTTCAATTACGCAAAGTTAACTGAATACATAATTTTATCGGAAACATAATTTTATCAGAATTTACAGAAGCCCTCCTGACAAGTTGTAAGGACTAATTTGATTAGGTCTATGGTTCAAATTATTTTGTAAAAACTGATTAACTTTTCCTAGAAACAATACAGCCACAGTACTCGTTAGTAGCCTCAAACCAATAACAAAGTTAAGATTTGATTTTCGGAAACCTCAGCATGGCAATAAGGTTTGTTTTTCCAATTACCGAAAATGCAAACCATGATCCTATTTTTTCCACTCATAAACAGGTCTGAAAATGATATGCAACAATATTCACCATCGTTACCAATACGCCTGAAAACCCTCGTATACGTTGTTTATTTATTGCCATAGTCGCAGACATCACGCCGATTGTACGACATAATCTGTCTGCGTTTACAGTTTACGGGACAGGAACGATTTGGAGACGAGGGGTACACGATTGGCAACATGATGGACTGATGACTTCAGTTTTTTTATGAAGTAAGTACTTATATGATAGCATCACTGTTGTTAGCGTTTTTGATGGAAAGTTTGAAGAAAAAGACATAAATAAATGAAGACAGAAAACTCCAATCACTAGTTAATTTTATGTCTATGTTCTCATTTGAATATTAATTTGGATTAGTCATGGAGTCTCATGTACGGCTAATATCTGGACCATATATATCTTGGTCATCTACCATTGCAGTCTATAAAGAGGATAGAACCAGCGACAAGTCTGATTAAGTAACCAAAAACCACGACCTCTGAAGATACAACAGATATTGAGAATAACGACATTTTAAAACTGCATCTTCATCTGCGTCTGCATCAAAAACAGCAAGGGCTACATCGACATTAATCTGATGTTCTAAAAAGCCTACCTTATCCGCATCGTCCCCGTCACGTCGACCTCAAACGAGTTCCACTTCAGCCGGTGCAACGACCCCTACGCTTCAATTTACATCGTCAGAGGGGCCGACAAACGCAGCGAGGATCGATTTACCTGCACACTACAGACTGCAGTGTACGCGTGAATGAATGACATTGAACTGAACTTCCTGGAATTCAGTCTAGATCTGTCTGGTCACAGACAAGAACGTGGCTGTTTTTATTTATCTCTTAGAAATATTCTGAAGGCCTCCTTTGGGTCTCGCTGTTGGGTAAAGGCTGTGGTAATACCACAGTTAATTCAAATGCAACTATTGTTAGGCAGGCATTCTTCAATCAGAAAATAAATTGCAAGTTAAAGGATAACTATAGTAATAGTCATTAAATGTGGTTTAAAAACGTTTACGTGGTAATAAGCTCTAGGCAGACACAGAGGCAATGTCTTGACCTCGTTAAGCAGATTCTTATCTAGTCATTTTTTTTTAAATATTGCAGCTCCAAATATTCTGCATATGACAGATGTAATTAAACCTTGCGAAATATATTTCTTGCTCTACTAAGAGCTGGTACTCCAGTTTTTTAATTTTTTTGCTCCACAAGCATTTTAAAAGCGTAGAGCGAAATATTTTTATGACCTACATATATCACTTTAAACTACTGCAACACACAGAAAGAATGTTAAAATGTTGCACACGTGTATACCAGTGCACTAAGGTGGCATATTATTTAATTCTTTGAAACCACACGCTTGGAACTTCATCAGCTAGTCTAGTAGGATTAGAAGCCAAATAAATTGATATCTATACTCCTACTGAACCGATAAAATGAGCAGCATTTACATCTACAGGAAAGCTATAGCCTGCTTTTATCCAGGTGATCAGAGTAGTTCCCACAGGACACGGATGAATACTCTAGCATAAACTGGTTATTTAATACTAGCTTCTGCCAGCGGTTTCACCCTCTTCCCGTGGGAACTACTCTGCGCATCTGGATAAAAAGGAGCCTATAGCTATCCTCGATAAATGGGCTATCTAACACTGAAAGAATTATTCAAATCGGATCAGTAGTTCCTAGTAGTTCCCAACAAACAAACTCTTCAGCTTTATAATATTAGTATAGATTAGTATATATTTTAGAAAATCAAACATTTGGTCTAAAGTGTCACTACTGAATCATGTTTAACTAACAACACTGTCAAACACGTCCGTGACATCAATAAATGATCCAACCTATTATGTGTAATAGTAAACAAAGATCTATAATAACAAAGTGTTATAACGTTATACAATGTCAACATTTACTTACGTCAAACATTATCTGATCTTACGTATAAGAATGAAAGTAATACGTCAGCGATTTGGCTTGCTAAAAGCCCTATTACAGTCTGAAATCACCAACCCGCATTGAGCAAGCGTGGTGACTGTCGCTCAATCCAATCTCTCGGTGTGAGAGGAGGCCTGTGCCCAGCAGTAGAACGATAAAGAGGCTATCAAAAAAGGCCTTATTATTATAATGACTATGGTGTCTAGAGTCTAACCATTATCATTCATCATTACCTTGTTAGTTAATTGATCGACTATTCCAACAATGGTCATCAGTCATCTACTTAGACAAGCGGAGCTCTCCCCGACTCCTATGTATAGATATGCCCTTCCTAACTTGTCGTGTAATACATGATGCATCCAACTTCAAATATTGAAATCGTTCTATAATTCGTGTGTAAAAATAAACCCAGTTTCGATTTGACTTTCGGTCTTTAAAACCATAAATGTGATAATCATTTTGGGTTTTCAAAGTGTTTTTTTCAAGCAAAGGTAGGTACAGTATGTGAAAATTATTATAACCAATAAACTACCTGTGTTTTTATAATTACTTCACAATGATGGACTCAATAGACAAAGTTTAATACCTAACCAAATGTGACACGCTTTTAAAGGCCTCTTGGAGTTTTAGATAACACATAAAAAACAGAACTTTAAAATATGACGGACTAACAGATGAATTTCGGCGTAAACCTACTAAATTAGTGTGTACCGATGTTGATTAATGTATATTTTAAATCATATATACAGATTCAAGGTTGCAAGAACACAGATCTGTTATCTATGAAATAACAACATATTTTTTATCAAAATTCCATAGTCCATTAGATAAATAAATACTGTTTGCAATATTTATGATGTACCTTTTAATCGGATTTGACCTCAGCAAAAACTTGTTTAAGATGTCATTTATTAAGATAATACTGATGATACAATGCTCAATCAATATTTCTCAATATATTGCCAGGGACTCGTAAAATATTCACTTTTTTTTATTCTTCTTTACCCGGCTACCAAGAAACAGGACCAATTGTCCTGTTTCGTTAATTGTATCGATAAACCTTAATCTAACTAAGGAGTAGGTAAACCATATTAAATTTATATTTATTCAACTCTGATATAATCTTACCTTTATATCTACCATCAAGCCTAAATACAAATTCTTCTATAAGCTGCCACAAACATTCAAAATTAGACTTATTAAAGTTGTTAATAAACTGTTTGTCATTCGCAGAATTGAAACTCCTAAACTTTTTCGTGTATTTTATAAAATCCATCATGGCCGCTTTATAATTCCCTTTACACGAACCAAAGAAAAACATCAACGCAGGTCACACTAAAGAGGTCAACCTATTTCACTCTGAGAGGCTTCGCAAAAAGGCTATGTAAACAAATACGCATCGGAGAGGGGTCTAAGAGGCTTATTTGAGGAAGACACTTCGTTATTTTGGTATCTGGAGACTGTATCGTAATTTTCTTGGCATAAGTCAAGACCTAAGGACTGGATCGGGATTTCGTGGCAGCTAAGGGTATATAAAAAGTCCGTGATTTGAGGGATTTGTCCAGGGATATATTTTCAAAAGTAGTATGTATTTATGCCACAAGTTGTGTATCTATTTTTAAGTATATGTGTAACTGGTAGTTTTGTGCCAGTGTCTGAAAACCAAGGGATTAATCAAGAAGCATTTCCAAGATTAGGCATCTAACTTTCTGCTATCAAAACCACTTCTAGTGCGTTTTCGTTCGGAAGAAAAAGTGCCACAACAATCTCCCAAGCAACCAATTATTGCTAGGTTCTAGAACTTCTCTTTTACCATAAGAAAACTTCATCTAAATCAGCACAGTAGTTTAACCGTGATAACGGGACAGACAAATAGACCAATATTTCAACAACAATTCACACATAGACTGAACTTAAACATGAATTTCTCCGTGTAAACAAAATGGCGTGCTAAATATAAAATGTGTGTTAATGTAAATATTTTAAGCGGATCTTATCTCAAGTGCGCGTGTGTTTAGTACGTTGTGTTTACATTTAACTTCTTGTACTAGTTGTTTATGTTGTGATTTGTGTAAAAATCGGTGCAAATGGGATGTGTTCAGATGAAAGTGTGCCAAGATCTTAAAATCTTCAGAAAGTCAAAAAAAGTTTGTTAATTAAAAATCTTTTCATAATGATTTTGTTTGATTAATTTTACACATTATTTACCACAACATCGCGACTAATAGTCTTTTACTTACCTTGCCTCAATTTACTTGTTCTTAAAATATTGTAAGGTGAAAAGTTGGTTCGAACGCAGTTGTTTAATCTCAGAAACTACTGATGATACTGAAAGATGCGTTTTGAAAAAATATTTCCGTGTAAGATTTATATCATAGATATGGGCTGCTTTTCATCTGTGCGTGTGAAGTAGATCACATGGGACGCGAGTAAAACGGTGGTGGGAGCTAGTTAATTTGACCGAAACCAAACAAAGCAGGGATTGGCTATCAAAATTGCACTATGAACCCTGATTTACAATAGAACTTTACACAATCTAGTGTACCTCATAACTCACAAACAATGATCTGCTGACACAGACAACCTGGTAACATATATATACATTTATGTATGTATGTTTGTTTGCACGCTTCGTGAACTATGAGCAACGGTTGACCACGTGTGACCTATATTACATTGCAACATTATCAATTACGTGAAAATGGAATATTGTTTATCGGTTTGTAATGGTTTGTTGGTATGATTAATTACTAAGTTAAGTAAATTGTTTACTATCATTAGCCAGTTTATTGGCTACTATGTTAGTATTTACAGACGACAGCTTATCAAGTTACCACAATCTGTCAAATTTCTGCACTCGATTTTCAACCTTATCACAATGGAGGTAGGTTAATGTTTGATTGGTAAAATTTGACAGATTCGTATACGTTGACCTGCTGTTGTCTGTACAATATTTTAATCAAACGTCTTATATATCTTGCGAATTATTATTGTCTGATAGTTAACTTGTGGTATGTTAATTAATTTTTAAGGAGCTCCTAAAGACCCTTCGGAATTTAAAAGAAAAAACTTTAAATTACATACTTTCAGGCGTGGTGATTTTAGCTATTCATTGATCGTTTAGGCAATCAGTTTCTTACAGAATACTAGAGTAAGTTAAACAAGTTAATTCGTTCTGACACGACAACCCAAATCCCTTTGAATGCGTCCATCCAAAAGAATGTATCCAACCGTAATCGACCAAGCTAACCAAAGGAAGGGTAGGTATTAATTAATTATTATGACCCTTTAGCTTAGTAGACCCGTATTCTATTACTTACTATAAATAAACAAATGACAGTGGTTAATTGTAATGAAAGTGGAAAACCGAAGATTTCAGCACAATTTTTAATGGGCGCGAAATATACTTTATTTACGGCCAGTTTCACTGGTTCCAGATAAAGTTCTAAATAGCTATCCGGCAGATAGTGCCATAGAAATGTTTTTTATGTTGATCACTTTACTATGGCATGATAGATTTCTCTCAGATAGAACTCTGAAAAAAACTAGCCGTTAGTATTTTAGTATTCCTTCACATTCAACAGAAACTACCCTTATTTACAAATTGAAGCTTAACCCAAAACTGACCGCAGCCCGCATGTGAACGAGACTTTACTTTGTACATACTTCAAGGATATAAAGAGATTTTAAACATCCTTATCTGCTGTCAATAAGGTTCATAATCAACACAGTTATTACTTGGATTTACAATTAACTACTATTAATTTTTCAAGGGTTAGTAAAGCTATGTTTTGGAAATCAAGAAGTATACATACAGCTATTGTACAGATGACAGCAGGTCAACGTAAACGAAGCTGTCAAATTTTACCAATCGAACATTAACCTTCCACTATTGTGATAAGGTTTAAAATCTATTGCAGAAATTTGACAGATTGTGGTAACTTGATGTGCTGTTGTCTGTACTTAATACGTTGACTGCAGATATTATGTCAACATTAATGAAGCCACTAAGTATAATTTAAATAATGCTGATTTTCATGTATTTACTTACATATTTTTTCATGTGCTCGGGTTAGTTATAGACATGGGTGAAACCGCTGGCAGAACTAGTAAAATTAAAGCTTAATTATAAATGCTATGTAGTCTAGTATGTAGTAATATTTGTGAGAATAACCAAGGCATTCCTTATATATAACTTGGTCCTGCGCCTAATCTCTCTCCGATCGTGTCGGATTGCCGCCCCATTGGGTTGTGAGAGTGAAGGAATAGGGAGTGCACCTGTATCTGCGCAAATGCTTGTGCACTATAATATGTCCTGCGCAGCTGGCTGATCTCCTTGTATGAGAACAGCCGCCATGGCCGACAATCGGCTAGGACGCTATTAGGTATAACTTCTAAAGTTAATTTCCGATATTTATGAAAATATAAACAATGTTTTTACTGTAGACGTAACCTGAGCACTTTAACCTTTTCATAGTTAAGTTACAGAAGTATTTATCATGGTGATTACCTATATTAATTGTTATCTATATAATAGCACACACGTGGACTAAGATTACTGTTTACACGTGGACAGAAGTTTTGTATATCGTCATTACACAAATGTGAAAAGAGTGTTATGTTTTTAAATGGGCTTTAAATAATACAAGCCTCGTGGTAATAACTTGATATATTGGTAAGCCCAATATTTTGTCGGTACCTTAGACTGTATTTAATTAGCCACTATTTTGGTTTTGAACGACTGAAACCAATTTAACTTCTGACTTGCTTCTGACAGATGAAGATAGATCTTGAGCACCCAATTTTGTATATAAAAAAACCGGCTTAGTGCGAATTGGACTCGCGCACGAAGGGTTTCGTACCATTATCAATGAAAAATGAACGTATCTATTACCTACAACTAGCCAAAATACAAACATTTTTGGGCAGCAAAAAATAACTTTGTTTTTCATACAAATATATGGTTTCACACGTTTATAGTATAGGGACCCTCTTGATATATTTTTTCAGTATTTGTTGTTATATCAGCAACGAAAATACATCATTTGTAAAGATTTCAGCTTTCTAGCTATCACGGTCTATGAGATACAGCCTCGAGACAGTCAACGGAGTCTTAGTAATAGGGTCGGTTCTACCCTTTGGGTACAGAAGCCTAAAAAACCCATCGGATATTTATCGAACATTTAAGCAACAGTTATCATCATACTCTTTCACTATTATAATCTCAAAAGTACTTTCAATAATATTGTAAATAAAATATCTAGAAATGAATTGCAATAGTCCGCAATGCAATCGAAAGCACCACGCCCCTACACGTAACTGTTGATTGTAGAACGAACGCGATGTAGTGAAAGCGTTGCCTGGCCTAGCTTCTACACGATCTATGTTTATAGCTAGACTAGATATTATAGCTATATGATTATATATTTTGGTGAATATTACTCTTTTGTTTGCAGTTTCATCTATTTTCTGGCATCTTCTTTTTCATACTCTTCTCACTTTTGAATGAAACACATTTTTACGTAAAGCAACTTGTGCACAACACACCTATTTATAGTGTTAGACTTTTCTATGTGTCTTTTTTATTCTTTTTGTGTTTTTTCATTTTGTTTTACTTGAAAAATAAATTCAGTTCACAAAAGACCAGCCTGACGTTCTCATTTTCTTTGGGTCCACAGTAGCAGGCGAGACATAGCAGTATTTAGGTAGGATAAATCAATGAGATTATAGATTACCATGTCATATATTTGAATGACGTCGTCGAGTCGTTTTACAGCTCTTAAATATTTATCCTATACAAAAGACTACTGCGATTAACCTGAAATAAGTAAGTAATATTATGGTTAGGCATATCCTGTTTAATACATCACTATGTCTTTCGAAAAACAATGAGTAATTTATAATTTTATGTTAATTTATAGTGTTTTGTTTTCTGTTTTTACCGGACTATTCGACATGGCAACAGTTCAATATACTAATTTATACTTACCTTTTTGTTTATCTACGTCTTGTGCAAAAAAAATAAAAATATACAGGTCACGAAGTCAGCATGTCTGACAAGTAGCTTTAAGAAAATAGCATTATCCAGTTGCTAACCGGTTCATGAAGGTCATATAGGCAGTCGTATAATATAAATACTAGTTCTCATCTGGATATGGTTAGACAGGAATCCAACCGACTTAGAAAACGACGGTATTCTCATCTTCTATACATGTAAAAATCAGAGTCCTGACTCATTCACTGACTCATCAACGCAGGGCCCCAACCCGTGAACCTATAAAGCTGAAATTTTGGATAGAGGTTCATCTTAAGATTCTTACGTGAAATAAGAAAGGATTTCCCGAAATTTCCACGGGGACGGGAAAAAACGAGATTTTAAGTTTGACGCGGGTGAAGCCGCTGTCAGAAGCTAGTAAACTATAAGGCTGTCAAATTATTGATTTGTAGAAAACTAGGTCGATACAAGAATGTAGGGTTATTGAACCAATTAATAACTAAAGACTGTTCAGCATGAAATTCTTCCAACATTTCATTGTTCACATTTGTTCCGGGCCTTGGTTCAACAATACAAATGATTGAAAGGTTTCAGGTCAATTGACTGTCAGAAGGAATTGATAGCACTTAGCACACCAAATTCCATACAGGACGTGGACATATAAAAAAATTGTCGAAAATTGAATGAACTTGCTTTCAATTAACAGATTACCCATAATAATAATGGCATCCTAGCCGATTATCGGCCACGGCGGCTGTTCTCATATAAGAAGATCAGCCAGCTGCGCAGGACATATTATAGTGCACAATCATTTGCGCAGACACAGGTGCACTCCCTATTCCCTCACTCTCATAACCCGATGGGACGGCAATCCGACACGACCGGTGAAAGATTAGGTAAGTAAAATGTCACCAACTGTAAAAGAAACTAAGTGACCGTATTGCCAGTCTCACCCCTAACATATAACCTACATTGAATACCCCACACATTTTCTTTCATATTTCCTCAACTCCGGAAGGCCATAAAATATATTGAAGTAGTCTCTCATCCTCACGAATTAGACAATCAAAAACAAAAAGAATGATCCAACACCGACCAGTAATTTCGGAGATAAATGCATTTAACTAGACATTAGCAGTCACTGATCTATAGACGTCATTTCGCGTAGACATAACAGTAACAAAATGAATACCAATTGCCTCTCAATTGCTATTAGTTAACACAAATTCAACATTTGTTAGCGGCAATCAGATCCATTTGCGTGCGCGCAGCTGTGCCTGAACGCCTTTGTTAACAGTAGTTAGTACAAGTAATGAGTATGTTGCTTACTTTATATGGTTGATGAGTGAACTTTGGTCATCTGAGGATTTATTAGGATTAATTAATATTGTCATGGTCATGTCTGAGTAGGGTGAGCCGATCTTCATTTGTTTTTTGAGGACAAGAAGAGTACACTCGTACAATCCAGTTTCTTTAATTTGCGTCAGTGACTGGTTGGTGTTATTGGTTGATATCACTTTCTTTTGTTTTTTCTCGTGATGGTGGATCTATGCGTCTAAGTTATCTCAATAGCCTAAACGTATATTAAGAGATCTGATAATGTTTAGGCTATTGAGGCTAGGAATAGAAGGATATCTATTCTTGAGGCTTATATAAAATGCCTTGATAAAAAACTCCACAAAAAACTGGCGCTAAGCAATTTTTGCGAAACTAACGATTTTCCCAGCAAAAAATCTAACAATCGAATTGCCATTCTAACTTCAAATTCAAAGACACATTCGTCATTCGAAACGATTGGTGCTCGATAATATTTATTTTTTATCCTCTTCTTATATAGTGAGTAAGATAGAGATGGAAGACAATGGAAAACCAGTACCACAACAAAGGAGTGAACTTTAAACCTTTACGTACTGTTTGTATGTAGTGATTAATCTTTTATCCTTTGTTAACTTGTAAAGTGATGTTTGTGGACACAATAGTAGAAACTGGTTATTGAGAACTAATAGTGTTTTTCCGAGAGTTTCTAAGGCAACCGTACTGTTAGGAATCATCTTCATTTGGTGAGATTTAGGTAAGTTCACCGACAGTATAAAAATCAATTTTCTTAGAACAACTGATAACAAGACACCGACCAAATTGATCAAGCACAGTGCACTATAGCTTAAACACAGCCAAGATCATAGAAGTTTTGAAAATGGATTTAGCAGAAATGCCAGAGAAACCTAATTTTCAGAAAACATTAGAAGTAATAACAACCATAACCGTAAGGTCATCAACAAGATCAGCCAACTGCGCAGGACTTATTAGTATAGCCTTCTATTCCCTCACTCTCATTGTCTAACGGGATAACAATCAGACACGAAAAAGATTAGGCAAGATTAGCAAGAACAACAACTTGACGTAAAGTACCTCATCCGATACCTTAACGGCACGGACCATTGAAAATAATCAAACCAACTCAGTAAACGAGAAGAACAAAGGTGGGGACATAAGATTTAACAACTATGGATCCACAATGAGCATTGTCACCGATGGAGGTGTAACAAAGGAGCAGAAGACTCCAGAATCAATGGTGCTTTATAAATGTAAGCCAAACATTATCGTATTGTCAGTTTATCTTGTTATTCTTCTTGATTAATAAAACTGCTTTTTAAAGTTAATTTTATGTGAACTGGAAATATGAGAAATTGGGTTGTTGAGGTTAGATAGGCAGTCGCTCCATGTGTAAAACATTAGTACATAGTGGTCGACTTTCAGATTAACCAGAGAAGGTTAATCTGAAAGTCGACCACAACATAGTTGGGAAAGGACTAAGCAGAATATAAATTCGGGTCTATCTCTTGAAGCCAAAGTATTAAGAATATACTTACCTAAATCATTAAAAGTCAACATCATTTGGTCATTAAAAATCTGAAAGACATGATTAACCAATACCAGTCTCAGCAGGAGGTATAGAAAATTGTTGAAGAAATCTATCTTCATAATAACATTGAGGAAAGGAGGCCATCTTACACGAGCAATATTTCTATATGGCACGTGCTACCAGACTTCTAAAGGTGGATTATAGTCAGCAACGCAAATAGGAATGAAATCAATTCTGAACTACCAAATGAATTAAAAATCGATCCTGTTTAATAATTTGCTATTCGAGAAATTTGTAATTAAATGTTAAATTTCGAGGAAATTTTCAAAAACCAAAAAATTGCAAATATCTCGGAAACCCTTGATCTTTGCTCAGAGGAAAAAGTGGCCTAATTTGCTGCTCTTGGGTCCCCTTATATCAGCTCCTTCGGATATTATTTTCAGTCATTCGAAGTAGAACAATCTGAAATCAGCGTTCGTCTGTTTACTATACCATCTATATGATTGACGAACTTCGTAAAGAGGTGTAATCGGTTAACTATACAATCACTAGGCTACATACACTTCCAAAGCCTCCATCTGCTATGACAAAACTTTAATGAATGAGCAAAATTTTCCACTTATTAGAAAAAAATATGACGCTAACAATGTATATGATTGTATAGATTGTCATGCAACAACACCATAAAATGAAGGCTGGTTTTTGCGTAACATTCCGCCGGTGGGGGGAGAAATTACTGAGTTCTTAGTAGGGACAAGTAATCTAGAAATAATGACTGTGTTAGTAGTGGCACCATGATTTGAGTAGTTATTTCTAGGGTACAAAAATATGAAGTTGTTATAACAGCTACTTTTTGGAGAGAATCATTGCCAGATGGAACCAGTAAACTTTAAACTTACTGGGGGACCATAAACATGTAAATGAAACTTTTGCATTTACTATAGGGCTTCCAATTTATAGTAGGTACAGACGCCATCAGGTTAACTTACCCGAATGTGTCAAATTTTACCAATCGAACATTAACCATCCTCTATTTTCATAAGGTTGAAAATCTATTGAAGTTTGATAGGTTGATATACTGGCTGGTACTTTGAGAAGGACAGCGTATCACATAAAATCTTCGAATTTTGATCTTCGATTCCAACAACTCCGTCGACAGTATAGACATATCAGATTTCAGTAGTTAAAGGGATAACTTTAATCAAAGAAATAGTCAGAACTAAAGCCTCAAGTGATATTTAATGACTAAAGTTTTATTCTAGGGTGAAATCTAACGCTATTATTAGTAACTTTGTATTTATGTTACCTTCACCGCTCAGGTCAGGGTGATTGAATTACCATAGAGTTAGTACAATAACACCAAGTGCGTCGGAATTACTTAGGATTTCCGAGAAACTTAGTGTTGTTTTTTTATTGGTGAGATGGGAACTACTTCGTGTACCTGGATAGACAGTAGCCTATAGCCTTCTTCGATAGATGGTCTTTCTGACACTTAATATATTTTTAAACTGTTACCAGTACTTCCTCATATTAGTGCGTTCAAGCAAACAAACAAGATTTTTTTAATTATATTAGTATGNTAGGTAAGTAAAATGTCACCAACTGTAAAAGAAACTAAGTGACCGTATTGCCAGTCTCACCCCTAACATATAACCTACATTGAATACCCCACACATTTTCTTTCATATTTCCTCAACTCCGGAAGGCCATAAAATATATTGAAGTAGTCTCTCATCCTCACGAATTAGACAATCAAAAACAAAAAGAATGATCCAACACCGACCAGTAATTTCGGAGATAAATGCATTTAACTAGACATTAGCAGTCACTGATCTATAGACGTCATTTCGCGTAGACATAACAGTAACAAAATGAATACCAATTGCCTCTCAATTGCTATTAGTTAACACAAATTCAACATTTGTTAGCGGCAATCAGATCCATTTGCGTGCGCGCAGCTGTGCCTGAACGCCTTTGTTAACAGTAGTTAGTACAAGTAATGAGTATGTTGCTTACTTTATATGGTTGATGAGTGAACTTTGGTCATCTGAGGATTTATTAGGATTAATTAATATTGTCATGGTCATGTCTGAGTAGGGTGAGCCGATCTTCATTTGTTTTTTGAGGACAAGAAGAGTACACTCGTACAATCCAGTTTCTTTAATTTGCGTCAGTGACTGGTTGGTGTTATTGGTTGATATCACTTTCTTTTGTTTTTTCTCGTGATGGTGGATCTATGCGTCTAAGTTATCTCAATAGCCTAAACGTATATTAAGAGATCTGATAATGTTTAGGCTATTGAGGCTAGGAATAGAAGGATATCTATTCTTGAGGCTTATATAAAATGCCTTGATAAAAAACTCCACAAAAAACTGGCGCTAAGCAATTTTTGCGAAACTAACGATTTTCCCAGCAAAAAATCTAACAATCGAATTGCCATTCTAACTTCAAATTCAAAGACACATTCGTCATTCGAAACGATTGGTGCTCGATAATATTTATTTTTTATCCTCTTCTTATATAGTGAGTAAGATAGAGATGGAAGACAATGGAAAACCAGTACCACAACAAAGGAGTGAACTTTAAACCTTTACGTACTGTTTGTATGTAGTGATTAATCTTTTATCCTTTGTTAACTTGTAAAGTGATGTTTGTGGACACAATAGTAGAAACTGGTTATTGAGAACTAATAGTGTTTTTCCGAGAGTTTCTAAGGCAACCGTACTGTTAGGAATCATCTTCATTTGGTGAGATTTAGGTAAGTTCACCGACAGTATAAAAATCAATTTTCTTAGAACAACTGATAACAAGACACCGACCAAATTGATCAAGCACAGTGCACTATAGCTTAAACACAGCCAAGATCATAGAAGTTTTGAAAATGGATTTAGCAGAAATGCCAGAGAAACCTAATTTTCAGAAAACATTAGAAGTAATAACAACCATAACCGTAAGGTCATCAACAAGATCAGCCAACTGCGCAGGACTTATTAGTATAGCCTTCTATTCCCTCACTCTCATTGTCTAACGGGATAACAATCAGACACGAAAAAGATTAGGCAAGATTAGCAAGAACAACAACTTGACGTAAAGTACCTCATCCGATACCTTAACGGCACGGACCATTGAAAATAATCAAACCAACTCAGTAAACGAGAAGAACAAAGGTGGGGACATAAGATTTAACAACTATGGATCCACAATGAGCATTGTCACCGATGGAGGTGTAACAAAGGAGCAGAAGACTCCAGAATCAATGGTGCTTTATAAATGTAAGCCAAACATTATCGTATTGTCAGTTTATCTTGTTATTCTTCTTGATTAATAAAACTGCTTTTTAAAGTTAATTTTATGTGAACTGGAAATATGAGAAATTGGGTTGTTGAGGTTAGATAGGCAGTCGCTCCATGTGTAAAACATTAGTACATAGTGGTCGACTTTCAGATTAACCAGAGAAGGTTAATCTGAAAGTCGACCACAACATAGTTGGGAAAGGACTAAGCAGAATATAAATTCGGGTCTATCTCTTGAAGCCAAAGTATTAAGAATATACTTACCTAAATCATTAAAAGTCAACATCATTTGGTCATTAAAAATCTGAAAGACATGATTAACCAATACCAGTCTCAGCAGGAGGTATAGAAAATTGTTGAAGAAATCTATCTTCATAATAACATTGAGGAAAGGAGGCCATCTTACACGAGCAATATTTCTATATGGCACGTGCTACCAGACTTCTAAAGGTGGATTATAGTCAGCAACGCAAATAGGAATGAAATCAATTCTGAACTACCAAATGAATTAAAAATCGATCCTGTTTAATAATTTGCTATTCGAGAAATTTGTAATTAAATGTTAAATTTCGAGGAAATTTTCAAAAACCAAAAAATTGCAAATATCTCGGAAACCCTTGATCTTTGCTCAGAGGAAAAAGTGGCCTAATTTGCTGCTCTTGGGTCCCCTTATATCAGCTCCTTCGGATATTATTTTCAGTCATTCGAAGTAGAACAATCTGAAATCAGCGTTCGTCTGTTTACTATACCATCTATATGATTGACGAACTTCGTAAAGAGGTGTAATCGGTTAACTATACAATCACTAGGCTACATACACTTCCAAAGCCTCCATCTGCTATGACAAAACTTTAATGAATGAGCAAAATTTTCCACTTATTAGAAAAAAATATGACGCTAACAATGTATATGATTGTATAGATTGTCATGCAACAACACCATAAAATGAAGGCTGGTTTTTGCGTAACATTCCGCCGGTGGGGGGAGAAATTACTGAGTTCTTAGTAGGGACAAGTAATCTAGAAATAATGACTGTGTTAGTAGTGGCACCATGATTTGAGTAGTTATTTCTAGGGTACAAAAATATGAAGTTGTTATAACAGCTACTTTTTGGAGAGAATCATTGCCAGATGGAACCAGTAAACTTTAAACTTACTGGGGGACCATAAACATGTAAATGAAACTTTTGCATTTACTATAGGGCTTCCAATTTATAGTAGGTACAGACGCCATCAGGTTAACTTACCCGAATGTGTCAAATTTTACCAATCGAACATTAACCATCCTCTATTTTCATAAGGTTGAAAATCTATTGAAGTTTGATAGGTTGATATACTGGCTGGTACTTTGAGAAGGACAGCGTATCACATAAAATCTTCGAATTTTGATCTTCGATTCCAACAACTCCGTCGACAGTATAGACATATCAGATTTCAGTAGTTAAAGGGATAACTTTAATCAAAGAAATAGTCAGAACTAAAGCCTCAAGTGATATTTAATGACTAAAGTTTTATTCTAGGGTGAAATCTAACGCTATTATTAGTAACTTTGTATTTATGTTACCTTCACCGCTCAGGTCAGGGTGATTGAATTACCATAGAGTTAGTACAATAACACCAAGTGCGTCGGAATTACTTAGGATTTCCGAGAAACTTAGTGTTGTTTTTTTATTGGTGAGATGGGAACTACTTCGTGTACCTGGATAGACAGTAGCCTATAGCCTTCTTCGATAGATGGTCTTTCTGACACTTAATATATTTTTAAACTGTTACCAGTACTTCCTCATATTAGTGCGTTCAAGCAAACAAACAAGATTTTTTTAATTATATTAGTATGATATAGACGCCTTTAACCCTTATCTCACTTGATGGTAAGCGGTGATGTGGTCGAATATAGCTAATATTCACTCTTGACTTGAAGACTCCGAGGTTATAATTATCTGGAAAAACTTATACCAAATTATGAACATCTAAACTAATCAGTATTTTTGAAGAAACATGAATTTTGCTTCTATTTTAAAATGGATATCTTGAAATAGATAGGTACCTAGGTACTACATATTTTGTATTTTTTTGTAATATTAAATAATATGGGTCAAACTTTCTGTGAAAGCCAACATTCCTAATGTTACGGATGTAAGATAAGACGGAAGTCGACCCGGGTAAGGCCGAAATCCGGATATTTAAAGGTTCTTTGAAAAGAGACTATTTATATTTACTTGCATTTTACCTGTATGTTAGTAGTTAAAACAATTTAAATACCTTTTACAAAGACTCTTAATACTTGATTGCATTAAACAGAGCTTGTTTTTTAAAACATGCTGAATACCCATTTTATAGTTTGTTTTTTGTTTTGTAGTTTGTACCTTTCATTCGAAGAGAAATTCAGGGATTAATAATAATCAATATAACTAAGAAAATCCAATAGAGAGTAAGATTTCAAGCGAAGCCAAAATTGTAATTACAGTAAAAATATAACCAATGAAGTACTCCAATTTCACTAACAACTAAATCTCAACTTCGAGAAGACCAGACGAAATTACAGCATAAATTGTAACTTCAATCTAATGGTTTTATTTAACGATCGCAATAAATGTAACATAGGAGGCCGGAGTCCCGGGAATTACGTAATTATGGTCACTATACAGATTCAGTACAAAGGTGCACGTACTTTGAGTACACGTGCACTGAAGACACACTCGAGATTTCCTTGCTTATACAGAGAATAGTTTGTGGTTGTGGTTATTTTTTCACATCAACTTACCTCAATCTGTCCAAATTCTTCAATAGATTTTCAACTTTAAAACAACAGTAGAAGCAGTGGCGTAGCGTGGCTATACGCCGCCCGGGGCGGAAGACAATTTTGCCGCCCATGATATTAGGTTTAAAAAAAAATACAGTTAAAAAAGAAATCCCAATCGCCAAGGCGAGAGTTGGACTAAGGATCAAAACCGTGAATATAGAAAGCGAGGGTTTTTTTTTCAGTTTTCTGACTGAAAAGTTAACACTGAAAAAAGTTTGTTAAAACTTGCCCTATTAAAAGAAAATTTTATACTTGACTCATTGTGTTTAGTAGGTTTATAACAAGGTGTGTGAAAACTTGCCAAGTAAGTAAGTGTAAGTATTAGAATTTTAGGTTTTTAACTGAGGTATGTGTATGGAACTTGGTACTTATTCAGATCTCACTTCTTTTATAGGTGAAGCATTCCCATATTATCGAACTTGGCAGCCTTTCACATTTTTGTTTTGGGTGGGATTTCATTTATTTCTGTAAGTGATCTTCGAAAGTGACTCACACTTGGCCGTTTTCAGATTTTTACTTTACTTTGACTAAATACAAACCTTCGTAACGAATTTCAGGTCGGTATGACCATTCGAAGATATATTACATATATAAATATAGATAAATAACTTTAGTTCGTAGATAAATTTACACCGAGTATTACACCTTCATTATTTTTGAAACTGACTCACACTTGGCCATTTTCAGATTTTTTCCTTTACCTTGACCTAAAGACCTACCTCCATGCCAAATTTCAAGTCAATACGACCATTGGAAGTGGTCTAGG
>NWSH02000008.1:15559706-15571902 GCA_002382865.2 Heliothis virescens | reverse complement strand
CCGAGTCTTAAGGATTCTTAATACGACTTCTGTTGCTACTTTATAGTCTAAATGCTATATGGACTGGCCGTGACTGTACTCACTAACGTTTAAAGAATGTTCATCGAATGCCATTAGTCCATTTTATAGCATAAACTAAATAGGTAAGAAATCGCAGTAAGGAATCCTTAGGACTTCAGCACGACTTTGTCTAGATTTCAATTACTTTTTAGAGTATAAACAAGCAGCTTCAGCTGAGAATTGGCTAGTTTTTACCAGATGTTTTTTTGGATGGATTTCATCTCTTTTTGGTAGAAACGTGTGAAGCTTATTGATAGTCTACCTAGAGGCGCTATGTTTCGATTGCTTACTGAATAGTTTGTTAGGCTCTTTGTGTTTTCTAATCAGGGTCACCCAGGTACTCCAGATCTTCGATATATCTGTTTTTATAGTTTTCCTTATATTGGTTCATTTAAACCCTAACTCTGTATCAAATTCAGCTCGTCTGAACTTGGCTAATGTAAAAGTCACTAGTTCTGATTTTGAGTGATCATGGAAAGGAAACTTATGAATGATGCACGTCGACAGTGTCGAAGAGATAACCGAAACTTTGCTTTCGCTTAAACTTCGGAATTGAAACACTAACCTTACAGTACTTGAGAGAGTTCTCAAGAGTTTTTATCCGTATGTGATTATAGCCTTTCTGGATACAATGAAAATCTTCGGGTACCTACATATAACACACGTCAGTAGCTCTTACACGTCGCATCCATCTATGGTCTTATTCTCACCGAGGTCTACAAGAGCAGAGGCACTCAAAATGACGGTCGTAAATGGTTCCAGGTAAAGGATTGGTACGGCCTAGTGTTTGCTTGCGCTCTTACTATGGCAGGTGTGGCACATGCCTTGTGCCAATTAACTCGGACCCCCAGATTTTTGAATATAAATAAACAACAAGTCACAAGCCACCACACGATTGGAACCTATGCATTGTACCTCTTTCTCAATAAGATGTCGGATTGCGGGTGAAAATTCAGCAGTCTATGGAAATTCTGTAATTGCAGCTAATATAAACTTAATGTTAGGGGATCGCGCGATCGCTTCTAGCATCGTTTATACAACACTACCTCAACCTGTCAAAGGACATCCATCCATTTGGTACCTCAACACAAAAATTTAAAGATATGTGGGGAAAGCGACGGTCCAAAGCAACAAAAACTGGTTATTCTGATAGTAAGTTACCGGACTACTGTCAACTCATTTTCATTATTACTGGCCACCTAAGGAGCCTATGGTTTCCAGTTATTTCTTGATTATATATTGAAATCTTTAAAAATTGCTATTTTTTTACATACATTTCTTTTCGAGAACAAATTAAAAAAATGGGTACGTATTCCAAACATGTTATAGCATTAGCTAGCTAGTGAGCAGAAAACTATCTATCTATAAATTTCATGCTTTCTTTCTATGCCGCTTATATCCTAGTGGATTCAACAACCGCGGTATAATTATAATAAGAGGGTCGAGAATAGAAAATGTTGATTTGTTTTTTTTGTTATAGGTAGCTATGTTTATATGTAATTCTGGTCGTCCATGTGTGAACACTCGCCATCTAATTATAATAATTTAATGTCTATTTCCACAAACTTATGTATGTGATGGACAATGTAGTAAGATGAGAATATATGGTCTAGATTTTGTGTTTTCTAATCAGGGTCACCAGGTACTCCAGATCTTCGATTATCCTAGTTTTTATAGTTTTCCTTATATGTGGTCATTAAATCCTAACTCTGTTCCAAATTTCAGCTCTCTGACTTTATGGGAAGTACTAGTTCTATTTTGATGATCATGAGTGAGTGAGTGTCGAAAATACGAAACTTTGCTTTCGCTTAACTTCTAAATTAAATGACCTACAGACTTGAAATTCTGGGTTTTACGTATGTGATTATAGCTTTCTGGATAATGAAAATTTCGGCGTTCTGGTATTATCCAGAGGTTCTCAAACAGAGGCCTGAAAATGCGTCGAAATGGTTCCAGTAAAGGATGGTACGGCAGTGTTTGCTTTGCGCTCGACTTGGCGGGGGCACTGCCGTGCCCCCAAATTTTGAATATAAATAAACAACAAGACAGACCACTTGAACCAGTTGACCTTTTCTCAAAATGTAGGATTGGTTGATCAGCAGATGAACTGAATGCACTTAAACATGTACGGACGCCAGCACATCAACCTACCTCAACCTGTCAAAGGACATCATCCATTTTGGTCCAAAATTTAAAGTGCCGGCCAAAGAACAAAACTGGGTTATTCTGATAGAAGTTACCCGCCTTAACATTTCATATTATGGCACCAAAGCTGTATCTCCATTGTACTTGATTTTATTTGAATTTAAAAATTCTATTTTTTCATACATTTTCGAACAAATTAAAAAAACGAATTAGCTTGACAGAACTATCTATCTATAATTTCATGCTTCTTTCCTTCCTATAATTATAATAAGAGGGGTTCGAGTAAAATAGTTTTTTTTTTAATGTTTTATGTCTGGTCGTCCATGAGTGCTTTGTCTACCACAATGTATGTGTAATATTGTCTAGCTCTAACATGTCGAGATTGTAATCGCCCACGAATCATCCAGAAATCACTCCCTTGTTCCTATAACTCTTGTATATGCCAATAGCGAACAAAAACAACTCGTACTCGTTCCACCTTGGGAATTCTGAGAATTCCTTCATATCAGCTGACATTATCCTGAATCGAGCACGTCTTTTTTTATCGATGGGAAATCATCAGTATGACCCCCCCGCTGTAGGTGACAGCGTGAGGGATTGTCAGGCTTTTACTGACTCAAACCCACCGTGTTCCTTCCGGAGCCCTTTGTGCGCCCCAGGGCCGCTGAAACCTCAAAAATTTGGCTTAGGACATCAAAATATTTACTGAAATGCACTAGTACCATTTATATATTGCACTGCTGTTTTGTTATTGTGGTTTAGACCATGAGTCATGATATAAATCGCGACAACAATGGTCTGCGCACTGACTGAGTGATTGGTGACTGCAATATTTGAAAGTCCGTCGAGGCTAGGTATTGTTTGTTTCTAACAACAAATGATAATATTGAAAGTAGGTACCTACTAGCTATATATATATACTGCAAATCATTGTATTCCACTTCACAACTTGTGTGTTCTATTAGGTACTAGGACCTCTTTTCTGAGAAGCAAACCCATGCAAAGAGTTAATGGCCCAGTCTTATTACAAGAGTCCTTTTGTCAAAAGATGACGCTTAGCGGCTGAGAAATAAATTTCCAAGCCCAAGAATACATGTGACCTTCATTCTCCTTTACAGCATGGGTGAAGCATGACGGAGTGTCAGACTCTTACTGACTAAAACCAACCGTGGTCCTTCTACAGCCCTTTGTGTACCAGTGCTCCGGTAACTCTTTCGGACAATCGCACAGCCTAACCGCTGATACTGCGCCGCCACTCATTCTGAGCCACCAAAAAGTTTATATAAAATTAGGTTTATGACTTTCCGTTCCTTACTTTAAAATACATGTTACATTGTCTATATACTTAAAAGTTCTCTAAATCGAGGCCCAATGAAGCAGTCATGTAATCGATTTACATTCTAACCACCAGCCTTTCGTACAATCACAGTCTTCCAATAGCGGTAAGTATAAACTACAAAGGTGATTGGCCTAAGTGCATGCGCACCGAACGCACTCGCCATTTTGTTTAATAACTTGGTCGCGGTTTCACCAACAGCTGCCTGTTTTGATATTCACAGTCGTCATATTAAACAATCTCCTTGTGTTTATACTACGTTGTTTTAGTGGAACGTAACTGGTGTTTACTGACGCTTCTAAGAGGAATTACTTTTTGTACACGGGTAAAATTAACCTACATGTTACCACCAAGTTTCATCAAAATACAACTAGTAATTTTTGCGTGAAAGAGTAACAAATATGCATACACACATCCTCACAAACTTTCACATTTATAAAGTAGGTAGTAGGATATTGGGGTACTTTGTGAAATGGTGCCTATAGTATTTCGCTACATTGGGTCAGGTTAAAATTTATAAAAAAAAATGATTTTGTTTTTGTCCTTCAGGAGGAAACCACAGTTTGTTTTTCTTATTGAAGTCGGCAGTTAGGTTTTGTAATGAGTGTTTTGGCATTAACACAAAAATAAATGTGCTTGTTTTTACCGTTACCTCAACTGTGAGCATAAAATTAAATTACAGTTAGAAAGCTGTGAATCAAGGATAAGTATTTCCTTTAAATTATGGAAATCAGGTCCGGCACAGTCTGTTTTAGATAGGAGTCTTCACCTTCGCAAAATGGTATGGAAGGGGGAAATAGGATGAAGGAACCCCTTAGAGTCAACGCCTAGAGGGACTGCGGCATGGTTCGAAAGAGTTACTGTCCTTACTTAGGTCAATCCCTACTAATATTATAAATGCGAAAGTAACACTGTCTGTCTGCCTGTTACGCTTTCACGCCTAAACCAGTGAGCCGATTTTGATGAAATTTGGTACAGAGATAGAATAGACCCTGAGGAACAACATAAGCTTAACTTTTTATCCGGGTACGGGAAATAGTTCCCTCGATTTCTTTAATTGTTTTTCTTTTTTGTTATTTTATTAACTTTTATGTCATGTGTGGTCTGTGTCAATAAACGTATTTTCTTTCTTTCTTTCTTCTTTCTTCCCTCGGGAAGCGGGTGAAGCCGCTGGCAGAAGCAAGTAAAATATAAAACCCTCGTGTATTGCACTCACAGATAAACTTTATTCTATTGATTTATAAACGATCAAAGAATAGTCGAAAATTACAATAGGTACCTATATATTTTATTTTTTTGGTAAGTAATTGTCTTGTATTTGTATGACTCAGGTAACAACAAAGAGCTAAGCACTAGCAGACCTTGAATATCGATGCCTTAGTTTTTTCCTAAGGAAGTAAATAGCTGTGAATAAAGTGTTTTCTTGTTTCTACGGATACCTAACGCGTTTACATAATTACTTAGCATTGTTGTTATCCTGGGTTCCTGGAATTTACTCAACAGCAAAATGCTTAATACATTTTATTAAAATCAATACATCCAAATTGAGAACCTCCTCTAAAAATTACTAAACCAATTTAAGTTAATTTAATTGTGATACAGATAGTACAGAGCCAGAGAAAATACATACATAGGCTACTTACTCTTCATCGGGTCGCGGGATTGAATTCTCTCAGGAGGCTGGTTAAACCGCGGAGAACACCTATTAGCTATTATTCTAGATAATAATATAAATAATAATCACCATACGTTATGATGTATTTTATCACCTAACTACAAGAAAAGAGGTTTAAAACTCACATAAAAGCCACACTTTGTAAGCAAGCATATTATAAACTAGAAGACTACATTCAAGATAAAAATGCTTGGAAACATGCTGGTCCTGCTCCATAGGGCATACTGACAATAATATCAATATGTAAGTTTGTACCAAATATAAATCAATTTGTAAATGTGAATACCATGTAGTAATTTCTATTGTTTTATTCTCATATTTTATATGTGATTCTACATGATCTTCGCATAATATTATTCTACTTATGTATCAATATGTACATAAAACTGAAATTCTATTTTTTAAAAAGAGTAACCATGGAGTTTCTTGCCCGTTCTTCTCCATAGGAAGCTACTTTTGGAATGGGCAACTAGAATCAACCTTAGTTATATTTTTCTTGACATTCATAAGTGCTTGTAAAGGCCTAAATGAAATAAACGATTTGACTTTGACTTGACTTTGACAAACCAGCATGAAATTACCAATGACACGTACAAAATACGTCACGGAACATTAAAAATACTATTTATTATAGGTACAATACAATGATTATTTACTTTCACTTTTATTATGTTCGGCAAACTGCAAGCTAGACCGCTGTATCTAGCTGACTTTGGACGTTGCAACAGATAAATACTTAGTAGGTAAGCAAGTGATTTAAAATATAAAGTTTTTCCTTGACAAAGATCTGCTCTGCAGGTCTGCAATTAAAATAATGTCGTATATTTATCCTCATCTGTAACAAATCGACTTACATAACATTGAACTTTGTATGGAGATAAGGCTACCTGTCACGAACACCTGGCGCGGTGAGTGCTAATCCCCTCAGCTTGGGTGAGGCCTTTGTCTAGCAGGAACACGTTTTTCTTAAAGTTCTCGTCAAATAAAAGATTTGCTAATGATTCAAATATTATATAACCTTTTTTTGTCGATGGGAAATCATTAGAGAACCCACTGTGGGTGACAGCGTAAGAGAGTGTCAGACTTTTACTGACTAAATCCCACCGTGTTCCTTCTTGAGCCCTTTGTGTACCTGGGTCGCGGTAACTCTTTCGAACAACTCCGCAGCCCAATATTATCTAACCTAACAGAACAATAAACATACTTAGTACCTAGTATGTACCTACCATGCAAAAGTCCAACCAAAGATTACGTAATGATGTTCAGCAGTGTTCAGTTATGCTTCAGTTACATTACATTTCAACCACAGAAACCGAATCAGGTCACAATAAAAACAAAACATTTCAGAAGCTCTGAATTCAAACCGCAAAGAACAACGAATCGGAACAAAAACAGTAAGTAATAAAAGGGCAAGGACAATGCTAATCATTCGTAATTTGCCATCCTATAATACATTACCTTTTATTAGAGTTCCATACTCAAATGGTAGAATCAGACCCTATTACTAACTACGCTGTCCGTCCATTCGTCTTTTGTCAGTCACCAAGCGTGCTAGCGTCAGACAGTTGAACTTGCCACAGATGATGTGTTTCTGTTGCCGCTTTATCAACAAATATTTACTGAAATCTAGAATTAATTAGATATTGTAGGAGGCTCCCTTATAACAAATGTGATTTTATACCTACCTCTTTTATAGAAAACGGTACGGAACCCTTCGTGCGCGAGTTAGACTCGCACCTGCCCTGATATATTTATAATTGAATAGGTAGGGGAAAGTGGGGAAATTGGGAACACTTAACTTCTAAAGGTCAAAAATAATAGTAAAACGTCATTGACATAATCAACTTTAATTGAAACATAAACTTTGCTTAACTATCTACTTATTGCTTACAAAAAAATCTTCAAAATCAACGACTTATTAAAATTATCAAAGAAAAAACAAAACATTGTCGTTCCTTTTTACCCGATATACTATGGGGTAATTGAGATCATCCCTCGGGGGAAATAGGAACGATGTGGGGTAATTGACATCGACGAAATCAAGTCTTTATAATTAGGTAATTACATCTTGGTGTGGCATACATCACATACGTAACCTTTACTAGTCTCCCCAGCAGTACATTTTTCATGTGCCCAGAGCTTACAAATATAGCACATGATCCAATCTTCTCTCGGTGGGGATTCATATTTTTCATTGCACATTATACAATAAAACTCCTTTTGATTTTCATTGTTTTGTGAAGCCTTCTTTAGATTTCTGACTCCTTTTGCAATGTGCTGTTTTTTAACTGGAACTTTTTCTTTTTTTGCTTTTCTCTTGTTTTGTCTTATCTGTTTTTCTTCCAGTTGAACTTTTATAGGTGTGCTGGATAAAATTTGAGAATGCTTCTTATTCTGACGCTTAGAAGCTGCTGGTTTGGGAATTGCAGGTACATTGACAATATCTGCAAGAGGCACAGAAGTGGATGGAGGTGTAGAATGGATAGTAACGCTCAATAATAGAAGTGGAATCTTGCGTTGATGTTTGGCTCTGGTTGACAGTGCTAATGGACACATTCAAATTCTGCTCAGCTTCAGTTATTTATTTATTTGACATCTTCGAGCGCATGACGAAGATCTTCAATCTCATACTTTGGTGCAGTCTTTCGTATGTAGTTTCGAGGCATCTAAAACAAATCATACCGTTACAACATAGTAAAAAACAGTAATCTAGTAGCATAGGGGTAAATAAGAACAGTAAGGGGTAATCAGGAACGTTCCCAATTACCCGCCGGGCTCCGTTCTCAAATACCCGAAGTAGTCAATAATAATCAAAATGGCGGCCATCGGTTATAACACTTTTGTTGACCTTCAAGTAACGTGGGGTTCGAAAACAGATATCACATGCATGATTGTTACGAAATATGGAGTTTGTAAATTCAAAATAATTAAATTTATATCTATTATAAACTACGACTAAAATTATAAAAGAATTGCAAATAATATTGTTCGACTCACCGTGGCAGCGCGCGCGCGGCTTTTCACTCTCAATATCGTGTGGGCACTGAGGGGCGCTGTGTGCATCCATTCAACGGTTGCAGGACGCTGTAGTGCGGGGGGAAGTACTACTTATCTACCTGTTCCCAATTACCCGCCGTTCACAATTCCCCCACTTTCCCCTATTCAATGATGGCAACCTTGAGTCATAATTTTTACAAGTATCGGAACATTTTAGAAAATTATTTTTTGGCGTAGATTTTACTTATTACCTACTTAGATTTTTTACTTGAATAGAAAATGGGAACCATCATATGTAAAAATATTCCCCTACGGTAAGGTAAAATAAAAGAAAACGCATTTTGATGAATTGTCTGGTAGCATTAATAATTGAGGTTTTCATGTTTTTGTTAATAGGCCATGCTGAAAATTCTTCTTTGTAAAACATAATCTATGGGTGTTAGTAAATAAAAATACGGAGTTTACTTTTGCCTTACCAATAATATTATTCAAACATGTACCTACTTACATTTTACTGAACAAAGAGATTAATTTATTGTATGTAAAACACAGAAGTAAGTGCGTTCAAATAAATGCATTGTTATTGTTTGGTGCTTGCAACAGCATTGTTTCAGGTAAGCTAGGAAAGTAGAAAAGGCTCCATTGTATTGAAAAAAGACTTATCAGTGGAGTGTTTTTAAATGAAACTTAATGTTATTTAAATATTAAGTTCACTTTTTTGGAATTTGCGTGATGTCACAGTAACGCTATTTCCGTATGTTTAGATTAAATATGTATCATGTGTTGCCATCTGCAAAAACGATGCCCATTTCTCGGAAATGTGATTCCATCTCCTTATTAATAGCACTCCGCTTATTTTTTTACTGGAACTACTTCTCGTACCGGGAAAAAGGAGCCCATATGTCATTCTAATATATAAGCTACTTACATTATTGCCAAATTTCATCAAAATCCGTTGAGTATTTTTTGCGTGAAAGAGTAACAAACATACACACATACGTACATACATATATCACAAACTTTCGCATTTATGATATTAAGGATCTAGGATAGGCACATTTACCAGCCTGTATTACCCTGTAAACCTGCTGTCCTTGAAAACTTCATTATTTGTGTTCCAAGTTTCAGGGTCAGGGCAGTTTAATGGCTCTTAAGAACAGCCCCAAGGCAGCAGTTAAACAATAATAAAAAATAAAGTTCACGTGGAGGATTACAACTGGTTTAAGTTAGGATTAGAGCTTAAGTTAGGATTAAGTATGTGTCCAAACATATTACCGGTTTAATCCTTGCGAAAGTTGAACAAAACCAAATTACAAGTGATGATTAGTGACTTCGAGTGTTTTAAATATTAATTTCGTAGTGAAATACAGAATTCTGCGAAATAAATTGATAAAAATAACTAGCCGAGTTTAATTCTTTTGATGTTCTTTAATTATGTATTTATTCTTTCTTTCTAATCGCGTCCATTTTATTACTTTTCATCAATTGAAAAATCGTAGGTAATTTTCATCAATGGTAGGTATACCTACGTAATCAATGCATTTTTTAAAACAAACTTCAAAATTATTCTAAAACAAAACCAACTTTATCTATCTCATCCACCTTCATAAAAAACATAAAAAAAATTGTCATACAAAATTATTTCCGTGTCCCAGCTAAATCTGATTATCAAATGACGTAGCTACTACCATGAGGTCGGGGTTCAGTAAACGATCGGTTCGCGCAACTATTGCCGAAGGAAACCAACCGTACGTTGCTCAACCGCTCGGTACACGTGCACTGAACGCACTCAAACCGTCCGTACAGTATGGTCCAAGCGATAAGCGATATATTTTTATCAATTGGACCTTATATTTTTCATCACATTTTAAATTTTATTTCTGTCTGGGTTATCATAAGGTCTCGTAATTTGGTCTTAATGATAATAATAATGATGTTTTTTTATATCGCTATTTATAATTGTGATGCTTGAGGTCGTTTACAAGGTCAAATGGTATTATAGTTATTATGAAAATAAGTCTTACTAAGAGGTATCGGGTAGTCCGGGTTTCGGGCGTTGAGTAGGTCAAACATACATTTGCTTTACCGATGTGAAACACTGGTAGCTGCATCCAGTCAAACAGGAAGCCAACACAAAAATTTGTTTAGAAAATAACATTGAATGTAATTTTCTCCATATAAACTTTATTTGGATACAAAATCGACCTAGTTACAACAACCTAGCCACCCAGTTACCTACTTTGACAAAGGACTAAATTACACTAATACCTACTTGCCAGTTGCCAGTATCTATAATAAGATTTCTATGAAGACGTATATGGGTACCTATATTTGTAAGAAATAAGAAATATTTACATTTTATCGGCTGATAAAAAAATATCTGCTTTCCTTGCTACAATGTTGCATGTCATTAACATTTTCAGTTAACAATTCTTTATTGATTTCCTGCAACATAGATTTTCTTCTTTGTTTATAACAATAAAAGGCATATAACTCCATTTTTGCGTCAACAACCGATTGCGATGGGAACAAAATAGAAAATAATGCCCCTATGTCTGCTGGGTAAATACCGAGACCTGTAGACGCCTAATTATGCACCTATAATTTATTAACTTTTATGAAGAAAGTTAGTTATAGAAGCAGTAGACAAAAAAACTCGTACACTCCAAAAAGTAGTTTACCTAATGTATACCTAGAAAATCTTTTAAATCTAATATCCCCAACACGGAATTCCCAAAACGTACTTTCTAGTTTATGAACGTTCGACGCCGACCACCCATAACTTGGGCCATATCAACATTACGAGCTCGTCACCCAGCAACGGTGAGTCAGTTTAGATCCATTGTGCACATCGTCACCGTCTGCTGTAGAGGTTTGTTTGGAATTATGTGCATATGCGGATGTATTAAGGCGGCCCCTTCCAGTGAAACTTCCATACAAAAAGAGCATACAAATTATAGCGCTCCTGGATATTATGTAACCAAATTTAAGCTCAATATGGATTTATCCTATCATAATCTATGCCCGATGGTACATAAGACCTTGAAATAGTTATTAATTTAAAAATTATAAGCTTCGAAAGATGCACATTTTAACGCCAATTTTTACGTAAACTTTCTTAGCAAAAAGATAACATAAAATTAATGAAAACACTGTTCTCATGGACCAATAGTCATAGATTATTTATTCTCAAGCTCAAATATTTTTATGGCACGTAAAAACAATGAGCAGATTGTTCATAATTTCGCTTCTCCATAACGACTAAAAAATATTTTTCAAGCGCTCGTTTTTCGCCATAATTATCTTACATCTCACCCACACAATTCATCTCTTACGGGCTGCGGGGGGAAGGTAACCCGAACGAGTCCGAATGACACCGCTCTGGCACGAATGGTTGCTAAGTATTGTTTTATGTCATTTATTATTGACATAGCCCATGTCAAGTAATTTGCTATTTGGAATATTTATATACCTATGTCTAAAAATAATATTGACCAATGCATACGAATCAGATATCCGGAAAAATAGGATGAAAATAGGATATCCATTAACCGCCCTCAAGGATACCCACTGACTGTAAAGTTTCTTTGGAAAAACGTAAGACTTTTACAATCATTGATCAGTTCAATGATAATAACCATTGATGTGTTTCAATGTAAACTGTAAGCTGTGAGTCAAACCAGTGGCTGTAGTGGTCAGGATCTGATGATGGAAACCCAGAAAAGTTGGGGGCTTATATACTAAAAAATTATAAACATGCCCAAATACAAGGCAGCTTCAACCAAGTTTTTAGGATTTCCCTAAAGTGCACATCGCCTCCACTGTCCGGTCTGATATGGTAGTCGTACCTACCATAATTAGATGGACACGTGTTAGTTGCTGTATGCCGATGTGATTGTAGGCATTTATTTGTATGTCTTGATTTTCTGTCGTCCAAACCATATCAGGTAAGGTCCAAACCATATCGGTTAAATAGACTCACT
>NWSH02000008.1:15532047-15557106 GCA_002382865.2 Heliothis virescens | reverse complement strand
TTTTACGGTAGAGATACTGAGCTGCGAGACTTGGGTTTTTTACAGGATGTTTTTAGTGGCATTTTATTCACGGTAGCCACCTATCAGCTAAGAAAAATCTTTTTGCGATGGTGATACCGCGATTTTATAAAAAAAATAAGCCAACTGTTCTAATTGTATTCAAGGAAAACTATGCTCGTTTTTAAAGCAAAAGATTTCAGCATAAACAGAATAAAATTACACGATACGTTCGATATTTCAACATTACACAATTTGCTCTTCGTGCGTAAACAATAGCGTCAGTACTTTTATGGCCCCATTCTTGTTTTTTCCTTTCATACAGAGATGGCGCTACCATCGCTGGCGCTTCCTTTCAGATAAATGTATTTTGATGAAACAAAACAAAGTTTAAAGTTATTGATATTCAAAGAATAACAGTCTCACAAATTCGGAATAAAACTACAATTATGTGCAGGTTCAGTTATGTAATAGGAATAAAATATGTTAAAATAGGTAGTTATAAGCTAAATCCATGAACGCATTTTCTTATTATTCGTGATATTGGCTAAATTGAATTTAGTTAGTATGTTGGCAGTGCTGTATTGGTGTTGTCAGCTAATAAATTTTACCCAAACCTTGGGATTTTATCTCGTACTCTTCTTTAGCATGGTAATATACAAAAACTTTTATATTAAAATCCGTATGAATGTCCTGATTTAGTTTAAACGAAAGATGTTGTTTTTTCGTCGTTTATAATTTTCATCACATGTATAGATATTTACACAAATAATGTATACGACCTTAAATTTAGGAAGACTCAAACTAAAAATAACAATTTTAATAAATGTTCACATAAAATAAAATAAATACAATTAGACAATAATCGTATTTTTGCTTGCTTCTAAAAAATTGTGTTGATAAAGTATTTCATTAAGCCAAAAAAAAACATCAACTACTCATATTTTTATTTTTATTCCATGAAGAGATTTTTTTATAATATTTTCAAAAAATATGATAAAGAATACATATGAAAATATCTACTTAGTGGCGAACGTACGTTTAAATTTTTTGACTGAGCAATTGGTATTTTAAAATACCTTGTTTAATTGTTTTTTTGTTACTTCATTCAAAGTGAAACCTCTTATTTTTAAATAGGGGAAAATGTATTCAAAATAGGAAAGGGGTCGCTTAGGTAGCGCGGTTCACAGTCTGGCAACATTTTAAAAAGAAAGTGAAGTGAAAGAAATGAATTTACGAGAATAGGTCGCAAGTCGCATAGATTTTTGGTTGATTTCCTTTTCACTTTTCTTTCGTATTCTCCATAAGATCTAATAAACTAGAGCTTATTTGTGTTCCTCGTTATATTTTGATTCAACGGACTCGGCGCCGTACCACCTAAAACAGGATAAGTACTAGAGTGAACAGCATCTTATTGATTTTCTTCCCTTGCATATGCTTTCAACCAACGCGAAGTGGTGTTGTTATAACTACTAGCGAAGAACGTGGATCTATGTTTTAAGTCATCCGTTTTATATTTTTTGTAATAAGTCACAGATCCTGTGACATTTCACCTAATTTGGTGTAAACATAGAAATAGGAAAAATGATGGCAAATACGCTCGACAGCGTAAACGCGAACCAGCCCACGCAAAATGGTAGCAAGGTCCAACCTTGTAATAATGAGTCAAAGACCAACCTTATTATCAACTATTTGCCGCAAACGATGACCCAGGAGGAGATCCGATCATTGTTCTCGAGTGTCGGCGAAGTAGAAAGTTGCAAGCTTATTAGAGACAAAGTGACAGTATTCCCCGACCACATTCTGAACGGGCAGAGTTTGGGGTACGCGTTCGTGAACTACCACAAGGCAGAGGACGCCGAGAAGGCTGTGAACACGCTTAACGGGTTGAGGCTGCAGAACAAGATCATAAAGGTATCGTACGCCCGCCCCAGTTCCGACGCGATTAAAGGCGCCAATCTTTACGTGTCGGGCTTGCCGAAGCACATGACGCAGCAAGAATTGGAGAAGCTCTTCAGTCCGTACGGAACTATCATCAGCTCGCGCATACTTCATGAGAATGTGAATGTCGGCCATCTACTGCAAGTGGGCGGCGACGAGCCGACCATCGTCGGGCCTTCGAGGGGCGTCGCATTCATCCGCTACGACCAGAGACACGAGGCCGAGAACGCAATACGTGAGTTGAATGGCACAATACCTCCAGGTGGTACGGGCCCCATTACGGTCAAGTGTGCCAACAACCCAAGCAATCAGAACAAGGCACTCGCCCCGCTGGCAGCATACCTCGCGCCTGCTGCTGCTCGCCGCTTCGTTGGTCCTGCTGGTAAGGCTCTGTTGGCTATCAACAAAGGTCTTCAAAGATTTTCTCCTTTGGCCGACCCGCTCATACAGGGTAATGCCATTGGCGGCTCAGGTTGGTGCATCTTCGTGTATAACATTGGAGCTGATACTGAAGAGAGTGTACTTTGGCAGCTTTTTGGCCCATTTGGTGCCGTCCAGAGTGTTAAAATTATTAGAGATCCCACAACCAACAAATGCAAGGGCTATGGTTTTGTCACTATGACTAATTATGATGAGGCTGTTGTTGCCATCCAGTCCTTGAATGGATACTCGCTAAACGGCCAGGTACTCCAGGTCAGCTTCAAAACGAACAAGAGTAAATCTTAAATGATCCAGATTCTAGTCAATAAATTGTAGCTAATGCAAAAATGTTGATCATTACTTTGTCATGGTTTGAAGTTTGACTAATAGTACTGAGTGAAATACGGAATAAATGTGATTCAAATCATGACATGATGTCAGTTTTGAACCGATGTTCATACATTATAAGTACAAAATAAAATCATCACAATAATATCTAGAAAAATTTCTAAATGACTGACATTATACACCAAGTATGTACTAAATTGACCTAATTTTAATTTATGGAGTCCATGAAATACCTGTCTAGTGAAATACCTGATGATATGTCCTAAGATAGTAAAGTTAGTAACAAGTGATGCAGTACTAAGTGGGATAAACTTGCTGTAATATTAAATGGCTTACCTGACTATCTGACTTGTAAATCAGATGGAGTCAGTAGCTTAGACAACTCTATGAAATAAATATATTATTAACTGCATACTTTTTGCTAACTCGGTGTTTATGTATTAACTTATGTCCATTGATATAAAAGTCTTTTTTTTAAGACTAACCTGTAGAGTTCTGGTATTATAATAGGATAATGATGCCAACAAGATTCTAATATTAACAGTAATTCAGGCAATAATAATGATATGTTTAACGATTGACAGTGCAATATTAAACTTTTTTTACTGTAAGTAAAAAATAAAAAAAAATATTTTATTATAATATGTATATTGAAATGCTGTGCAATTTTTATTGTACCAACAACTAATATTATTATTTTCTTTTGAAAAATAGTTGCAATAATAACATAGTATATATGTAAACAAAATGTTCATTGTATAATTATTACCAAAGAGGTCAGAAATGCATTGACTGATATATAAAATGATGTTTGTAAGTGAAACTTTGACTTAAAACTATACTTCCATTCATGTTGATAAAATAAGGATGGCCCCATTATTATAATAATATTGGATAATAATATAATTCTGGAGCTTGAATTGTGCACAAAGTCATAAGTAAGGTGGATACATTTTATAGAACAATTATAATTAGGATCATAATTATTATTTACTTATGTATTATTTGTTTCCATTCATAAATTCTACTTGAAATCTGACAAGAAAATCTCGATTGAAATTATGTATAAGGACCATGACATTACAACTAAATTAGTTATTGATCAACATTTTATTATGACTTGGATACCTTCACGTATCACATTGGGCACATAATTATTATAGTGATTGTATAATATGGTGAAAGTCAAATTGATTATTATTTATTGGGAAATTTTCATGTGCATTTTCTAATTGAAATTTTAAACTTCAATGCAATTTTCTTTATAGAAAGTTTGCATACACTTGCACAAAGCAAAATCCATGACGTTTGACTTTCACATCATGATATTGTCTCTCTAATTTGATTGTATAATCATCACTATTTATTATTAAATTTAAGTAACTTAAAATTCATTGTAAACATAATTTATTGTCATAATCGTAATAGAAATTATAGATTTCATTTTGATGTTTATATTAATATATTGAATGTAGTGTAAGTTCAAAATTAGTTGGGTAATCTACTCAGTACTATACCTTATCCAACTGTTTGTATCGTTTCTGATATTCATTATAGTAATTTCTGTAATAGTAAAATTATTGATAGACAAATGCATATCATAATTAAAGTGGTATAAAATCCGAGGCGAGATATTCACAGACACATTGATGGGCTTGTATAATGCATTTTGATTAAGTATTTTCTTTAATTTCTATGTTAAGGATAAATGTTTCATTAATATTAATTATTTATTTAAAGTACTTAAAATACGCGAAACTAGTCAGTTATAATTTTGCGCAACATTTAAATCTTTAAGTAATCTATACTTAAGTATTTAAAGAAAACTGTGTTCTCTAATTTAAAATGTAGATTAGGATTTTGGTTTAAAATTATGTTGGTGTGGTGTTTGGTTTAATATAAGTAATATACCCATATAAAGCACACAATACATAAAAATACTAAATGGTGTGTATCAAAACTAGTCAAAGGTAGATGTACCTCTGAGTTATATTGCTATGATATGTGGATGTGCTGTACTTGTGCGCGATTGTACTCGCCAACTCGCAGAGTGGCAATTAGAAGCCTCTAACTTTTAATTGAAGATAAATTAGAAAGGGTTGATATGGAGTTGAAATTCGGCTGGAAGGAAATGGCCAAAGTTTATCAAACCTACTTTATTACTTGAATTTTATTGCCGCTTTTGGCTTCCACCGCTAACAGTGCTAACATGCAAACATTCGCGCATCAAATAAGCAACAATCCATTTTACAATTACTGATAGTCTATGTTGTGTCGTCCCTGAATGGTTAAAACAAATACGCTTGCTTTCTCCACCGAAAATAATACCAGTACACACCTGTCCACTTATACGTTTTGTTCAACTTTAGTATTTTGTGTTATAAGTTGTGGTATTTTATTTATTTAGAATAGTTTCTGTTTAATTTATATAAAACTAACATCTTTCTATTTAGTGTTTATTTATCCCACGTTTAATGATTTGGTTTAGTTTTTTTCGTTTGTATTTACTTTGGGCAGGTTTGGGTATTGTAGGGTTTGGCCTAGAATGTAGCTAGAATTATAAGACAGAGTACAAATCGCCGATAATGTATGAAAAAGTGTTTGGCTTACTTACATTTAATTTTTGAAATAATGTCAACGAATGTAATCTGACGTAGGGGATATTGATAGAAATTAAATATTGACCTTAGCAATAATACATATAAATAATGTTTTATTTCAAAATTCTTTAAATCATTCCTTTTCTACAACACAAATATTTAATTCCGTAGCATTTCCTCTTTGGGGCTTATCCGTTCCATCGGTTGCGTTTGGTCGGATTACGCCATTGGCAAGGGTGATTTTCCAGAGATTTGGGTTATGATAAAACAACACCCAGTGTATAAAAAATATCGCTTATACAAATATTTCTGAAGTTAACTCTATACAGTCGGCTACCAATAGCGTTTATAAATAGAGTATTTGTACGAGAATTGCTGGAAATGATACAATAGACGCCTAATATAAGCCGGGGGTGTACGCACGCATGCATCGATCCAATCTACAGACGGCAAGGCGCCACGCCCGTTTCGCTTAGTTCATACCCCGCCAACATGTAGCCAAAACTTTTAACTTACAAGTGCCAAATAAAGCCCCTTTTCAATACATATTAGAAAAATAAACGCGCGTTCTTGTAGATTTGTGAAACATGCTCAGATTTTTGGGTGGCGTCCATTGTTGATAGCGGACATCTTGAATAGGGGATGCGGACAAATCAACAAGGCTATTTCGCGTTACGGCCGATGAACTGTAACTAGACGATTATAAATATTATATTTACTATTTAAAACGGTATTGGTGCAGTATTGAAACCAACAATGCTGTAGTTTTCCTATTGATTCCTAGGAACTATTTGAGATCTAGGTACCCTCATAATGCCTAGATTCAGGTAATCAAGACTGTAATGAAGATCGAAAGAGAGAGATTGAATGTAGACTGATAAGCTTATCCACTATAAGATTCCTTTATGAATTAACAGTAGGTATGGTTAGGAAATAAAACATGCTTTATTCAGGATACCTAGGTAATACTCAATCAGTAAAATGTTGGTCAGCTAACGCCAAATGGTTGGACAGTTCCTAACAATAATTATTCCGAGCAACATTCGGACATTACGTTTATAACAACATGAACCAGCATTAATTATTACAGGGGGTGCATGTTACCCCATTTTTAAATCATAGGTCAATGACCTCCCCAGAAGGATACGATACGAATAAACATTGCATCAATAGCGCCTACTATTATTCTTATAGCAACAATGTGTTTGCTGGGATTCGCAAAATGGTAGACGCATGTGGATTTTGTTTAGGGGTAGAATCAAGATTGAATATTGGGCTTCTCGACAGTGATGCATAGATATTGTTTTACCTATTTATTTATTAAATCATCCAGATTACCCCAGTCATTTCGTTATTTTACTATTTTTATTGCCAATGAATTTTCGGACGTAATGATGAGGTTATCGCAGTTTTTGGCATTATTGTCGCTTCTTTTTATGCTGTGTACAGTCAGTGATCTTATTCTGAATTAGGGATAGGGACATCATGTTTATTTTGTAAGTATCGTAACTATTATTATTCTCTAGGTACCACGTGGCGGGGTCCGCGGGGTGTCCAATGAAAAGAACGATTTTGTTGCCATAGCTGAATGTGCTACACCTACGGCTACGCTTGTTAACGTTTGTTATAAAAATCTGTTGGTATCTTAATCAGAACTACAATTATGCAATAAACTTGGTGCAGGGCCAAGTGCCAACGCTTTTTGGGGTTCCGTAGTAAACTAGGAAACCTTATAGTTTCGCCACGTCTGTCTGTCCGTCCGTCCGTCCGCGGGTAATCTTAGTAACTGTTACTGCTAGAAAGCTGAAATTTGGTACCAATATGTATATCAATTACGCCAAAAAAGTACAAAAATAAAAAAATAGACAGTATATTACATAGATATTTTAAAGANCAACAATCCATTTTACAATTACTGATAGTCTATGTTGTGTCGTCCCTGAATGGTTAAAACAAATACGCTTGCTTTCTCCACCGAAAATAATACCAGTACACACCTGTCCACTTATACGTTTTGTTCAACTTTAGTATTTTGTGTTATAAGTTGTGGTATTTTATTTATTTAGAATAGTTTCTGTTTAATTTATATAAAACTAACATCTTTCTATTTAGTGTTTATTTATCCCACGTTTAATGATTTGGTTTAGTTTTTTTCGTTTGTATTTACTTTGGGCAGGTTTGGGTATTGTAGGGTTTGGCCTAGAATGTAGCTAGAATTATAAGACAGAGTACAAATCGCCGATAATGTATGAAAAAGTGTTTGGCTTACTTACATTTAATTTTTGAAATAATGTCAACGAATGTAATCTGACGTAGGGGATATTGATAGAAATTAAATATTGACCTTAGCAATAATACATATAAATAATGTTTTATTTCAAAATTCTTTAAATCATTCCTTTTCTACAACACAAATATTTAATTCCGTAGCATTTCCTCTTTGGGGCTTATCCGTTCCATCGGTTGCGTTTGGTCGGATTACGCCATTGGCAAGGGTGATTTTCCAGAGATTTGGGTTATGATAAAACAACACCCAGTGTATAAAAAATATCGCTTATACAAATATTTCTGAAGTTAACTCTATACAGTCGGCTACCAATAGCGTTTATAAATAGAGTATTTGTACGAGAATTGCTGGAAATGATACAATAGACGCCTAATATAAGCCGGGGGTGTACGCACGCATGCATCGATCCAATCTACAGACGGCAAGGCGCCACGCCCGTTTCGCTTAGTTCATACCCCGCCAACATGTAGCCAAAACTTTTAACTTACAAGTGCCAAATAAAGCCCCTTTTCAATACATATTAGAAAAATAAACGCGCGTTCTTGTAGATTTGTGAAACATGCTCAGATTTTTGGGTGGCGTCCATTGTTGATAGCGGACATCTTGAATAGGGGATGCGGACAAATCAACAAGGCTATTTCGCGTTACGGCCGATGAACTGTAACTAGACGATTATAAATATTATATTTACTATTTAAAACGGTATTGGTGCAGTATTGAAACCAACAATGCTGTAGTTTTCCTATTGATTCCTAGGAACTATTTGAGATCTAGGTACCCTCATAATGCCTAGATTCAGGTAATCAAGACTGTAATGAAGATCGAAAGAGAGAGATTGAATGTAGACTGATAAGCTTATCCACTATAAGATTCCTTTATGAATTAACAGTAGGTATGGTTAGGAAATAAAACATGCTTTATTCAGGATACCTAGGTAATACTCAATCAGTAAAATGTTGGTCAGCTAACGCCAAATGGTTGGACAGTTCCTAACAATAATTATTCCGAGCAACATTCGGACATTACGTTTATAACAACATGAACCAGCATTAATTATTACAGGGGGTGCATGTTACCCCATTTTTAAATCATAGGTCAATGACCTCCCCAGAAGGATACGATACGAATAAACATTGCATCAATAGCGCCTACTATTATTCTTATAGCAACAATGTGTTTGCTGGGATTCGCAAAATGGTAGACGCATGTGGATTTTGTTTAGGGGTAGAATCAAGATTGAATATTGGGCTTCTCGACAGTGATGCATAGATATTGTTTTACCTATTTATTTATTAAATCATCCAGATTACCCCAGTCATTTCGTTATTTTACTATTTTTATTGCCAATGAATTTTCGGACGTAATGATGAGGTTATCGCAGTTTTTGGCATTATTGTCGCTTCTTTTTATGCTGTGTACAGTCAGTGATCTTATTCTGAATTAGGGATAGGGACATCATGTTTATTTTGTAAGTATCGTAACTATTATTATTCTCTAGGTACCACGTGGCGGGGTCCGCGGGGTGTCCAATGAAAAGAACGATTTTGTTGCCATAGCTGAATGTGCTACACCTACGGCTACGCTTGTTAACGTTTGTTATAAAAATCTGTTGGTATCTTAATCAGAACTACAATTATGCAATAAACTTGGTGCAGGGCCAAGTGCCAACGCTTTTTGGGGTTCCGTAGTAAACTAGGAAACCTTATAGTTTCGCCACGTCTGTCTGTCCGTCCGTCCGTCCGCGGGTAATCTTAGTAACTGTTACTGCTAGAAAGCTGAAATTTGGTACCAATATGTATATCAATTACGCCAAAAAAGTACAAAAATAAAAAAATAGACAGTATATTACATAGATATTTTAAAGAAGACGGATATTTACGAATTATTTGCGGTACGATCGCCTGCTCGAGGAGACAGCGACACGCCCACTTACCACTTCTCCTGTTATTAATATTTCTGTGGTATATTATCATGGTGCCTCCCCTACACGTAAAGTGGGGAGTGTTTTTTTTCATTCCAACCCTAAAGTGTGATATATCGTTGGATAGGTATTTCAGAATGAATAGGGGTATGCTAAAATATTATTTTGTGTGATTCGGAGTATATTTTGGTTTTCATCATTGCACTAGTGGTAGTAGTAGTAGCTCAGGGTAGTAGCATAAAATTATTTTGAGATTTTTTTACTTGCAATAACATTTATAGCCAGCAGACTAAAAATAATCTCATTTAATTTGACGTTGACATTGACATTTGACGTTGCCTTCTTTCATTTTCATTCAAAATTTATTTTCATTCATTGAGAAAGAATCGTCGAACGCTAAACAGATGAATCAAAGAAACTTGGCAAATATTATCAACAACATTAAACACAGCATCGCAAGATAATATAATAATAACAAGTGTGAGCAAATCGTGCTACGTAGTATTGAAGATTCCTTAACCAATTGTTTTGAGTGTGAAATTAATAGTGCATTCGTGAGACTGTGAAACTTTTACATTACAAAACATGGAATCTTTATCGAAGCAGGAATTGATATCGACCATTACCAAACAAGCTGATCAAATCAAGCGTTATGAAGGTCGTTTAAGAGGTAAGCAATAAAAGTCAAAACTTGCATACAATAATTGAAACATATGTTTTGCATTAAAAGTATTGCAATTACTCTGAAGGCTACAAGACCCTGTCCTAGATTGCTAGCTGTTCTTTACTATTGTTTTATCAATATTGTAGTCTTCGTCAGTCTTTGCAGAGAATTTATGCATATGCAAACTTTGGACATAGATCTTCCAACATATACTAATATTTTAAAGCTGAAGAGTTTTTTTTTGCGCTAATCTCGGGAACTACTGGTCCGATTTGAAAAATTCTTTCAGTGTTAGATAGCCCATTTATTGAGGAATAGGCTACTTTTTATTCGGGTGCACCGAGTAGTTCCCACATAACGAAGGTAAAACCGCTGGCAGAAGCTAGTACTCTTATAAACTCTAATATTGGTTTCACCGGCGTTCTGAGAAAACCTCTTACCCTACCTGGATAAAATATAGTCTATTTTACTTGGGGATAATGTATTTTCCAACTGTGAAATATTTATTCAAATCGGATTAATAGTTCCGGAGCCTTTAATGCACTATAAAACACACACAACAGTTAATTATAGTAGTATTAAGTATATGAACAAAATCTGTAGGCACTTGAGCTTATTTAAATGCATAATTATTGATTTCAGATGTGGTGGCTGCATATAAAGGTCTTATTAAAGAGAAGGAAGCATTGGAAATCAGTTTGAAAGCCCTGAATAAAACTGAAAGTCCTGTTGAGGGGGGAGGAGGTAAGTAAGACCTTTACACACAAATACTATACTAATATTATAAAGAGGAAAACTTTGTTTGTTTGTTTGGTTGTAATGAATAGGCTCAAAAACTACTGGACCAATTTTAAAAATTCTTTCACCATTCGTAAGCTACATTATCCAAGAGTGACATAGGCTATTTTATCCGGGTACGGGCAGTAATTCTCACGGGATACGAGTCAAACTGCGGGAAAACGGCTAGTAGGTAATAAACGAGTCTTATCCCTACTTCAGTTGAAAAATATAAAACTTTATGAAGTGGACAAAGATTGTTTAAAATTATTGCAATAAGATCATACAAATTGAATGAAATATGCAGGTATAATATCTGCCTTTATATAAAAGTTTAATAAAATGAAGCCTATCTAAAGGCCTTACAAATAATGAAGGAAAGCTTTTAATATTTCCAACAGTAGTACCAGTTTTCTTTGTAACTGGCTTGTTCCATGTAAAAATAGTACTCAACTGCATACTATACAGATGGAAAAGGGCTAGGGTAATGATGACGGTTTGATGATGGTGGTTTAACTGCCTCGTTGGTCTATTGGTCGCATAGCGCGACTGCCGTGCCACGGGTCTTGGGTTCGATTCCCGGGCCAGGCTGAAATCGCTTTGTGGGTTTTAGAAGCTTTCACAAAAGCAGCCTGGAGTTTGCAAGTTGGCGGTGATACACCCCCGTGCCTGGGAGGGCACGTAAAGTCGTCGTCCTCGATTGTTACTCAGTAGCAATCGTTGTTATAATTCCACGTCAGAGGCCGTCAGGCGGATTTTAGAAAACTCTGACACTAGGGCTTGTCAGGTGTTTAAACCTGCAGCTCACTCGATAAGAAGAAGATGATGATGGTCTCTCTTTTAATGAAAATTTTCTCGGTATCTAGAAATAACACAGTTATTGCTTTTTTCAGAAGAGAGCAGAGATGAGTCAGTGGCTGCTCTCATGCTGTCTCTATCCACCTTGACAGCTGAGAAGTCACGGATGGAAGAGGCATTTCAAGCTGACAAAAAACTTACAAGGGACAAGGTACAATGTAATGGTATTTTGCTGTAGAAGTTATATTTCATTTTCTATATGTTTTTAAAAAGGAAAGAACTTATTTTATAAATATTGTGTTTGATTATTTAGAACCTCAGAAAGTAGATACATAGGTTCCTTTTTATACATATGTGGTATATAGTACCATCAGGACTTCGATGTAAGTGCAAGCAACATCTACTTTTACATACACAAAAGTTGATTAAAACTTAGTAAGAGAGTTTCATTATGATGAGTTAATTTCAATCAAAACAAGGCAATGTTTATCAGAGAACATTTATTCGGTTAAGATTGTTTGATAACAATCAAGATTATTATCCTTTTAATGCAATACAAAAGTGTTTTTTAAATATTATTACTGAGAAATTGCTGTTTTAAACATTTGATTCTTAATTGCATATTCATGTTGTTTCATAACTACTCCACAATCAAATAGTGCAAGCACAAAATGAACACTCCTTCTATGTATTTAAATTGCGTAATCTGTATTGGATATTGTTTCTAACTGCCAAAGATATTAACCAGTATTCACTACCAAATGTCTGCTAATATTATAACACTGAAGAGACTGTTTGTTTGTTGATTAGAACATGCTTATCTCAGGAACCTACAAATGAATTTAATTTATCAGCTAATATCTGATAATCTATACTAATATTATAAAGAGGAAAACTTTGTTTGTTTGTTTGTTTGTTTGTTTGGTTGTAATGAATAGGCTCAAAAACTACTGGACCGATTTTAAAAATTCTTTCACCATTCGAAAGCTACATTATCCACGAGTGACATAGGCTATATTTTATCCGGGTACGGGCAGTAATTCTCGCGGGATGCGAGTGAAACCGCGGGAAAACGGCTAGTATTATGTATAACCATACTAGTTTCTGCCAGAGGTTTCGCCCTCATGCCGTGGCAACTACTTGTGACACCAGGATAAAAGGTCTGTCCCAATAAACGGGCTATCCAATATAGAAAGAATTTTTTAAATTGGTTCAGTAGTTCCTGAAATGAGTACATTCAAACATACAAACTTTTCACCTTAATAATGTTCTTATTTCTGCAGTATGAAAATCAGATAGCCGCCATGAGAGAAGAGACGAGAACATTGGTACAGCAGCACATAGCTGAGGTCAACAACTTGAAGGCTAAGGTTGCATATGAAATACAGGAGAGGGAAAAGGAGAGAGCAGACCATCAGGCTATGATGAAGTAAGTAGCCAGTCGATTAGACACTCAGTAAATGTAGCCATTCATTTTTCTCTGAGACCAGAACACTAATCTTTACCTGTTATTCTTATTATTATCAAGTTCGGAAAAAAAAATAGTCTTACTTTAGGTTATCCAAGCATATTTTCTGGTTTCCAGAGAATTACACCTGAAATTGAATAGTGAAAGGAAAACAAAAGAAAAGCTGGAAGATAAAGTTGTGCACTCCAGCGAAGCTCAAGGTATGATCTCTATATCTATCAATTCTAGCTTTCGGCAGCAATTTTACTCAAAGCCATGGAAGCCATAACCATGGAGTTTCTTGCCCGTTCTTCTCCATAGGAAGCTACTTTTGGAATGGGCAATTAGAATCAACGCTAGTTATATTTATTTGACATTCATAAGTGTTTGTAAAGGCCTAAGTGAAATAAATTATTTGACTTTGACTTTGAAGTGTTCATGTAAAGTTTGGTCAAAATGCATTTATTACTTGTTCTTATTAATAAATCTTTGTGTGATTAATATTTTTGTATTCCAGCATCTACAGCCGAGTTAGAAAAGCGTGTTCGTGACCTCAGCAACTCCTTATCAGCAGCAGAGCGTCGGCTACAACGTGCTGAAGGCCGCGGCAGCGAGACGCCGGCGCTGCTGGTGCGGCTGCAGCAGAAGCTGGCGCTGCTGTCGCAGTCGCACTCCGTCGCTATACGAGAGGTATGCACTCCTTAGCCGGCGCTGCTGGTGCGGCTGCAGCAGAAGCTGGCGCTGCTGTCGCAGTCGCACTCCGTCGCTATACGAGAGGTATGCACTCCTTAGCCGGCGCTGCTGGTGCGGCTGCAGCAGAAGCTGGCGCTGCTGTCGCAGTCGCACTCCGTCGCTATACGAGAGGTATGCACTCCTTAGCCGGCGCTGCTGGTGCGGCTGCAGCAGAAGCTGGCGCTGCTGTCGCAGTCGCACTCCGTCGCTATACGAGAGGTATGCACTCCTTAGCCGGCGCTGCTGGTGCGGCTGCAGCAGAAGCTGGCGCTGCTGTCGCAGTCGCACTCCGTCGCTATACGAGAGGTATGCACTCCTTAGCCGGCGCTGCTGGTGCGGCTGCAGCAGAAGCTGGCGCTGCTGTCGCAGTCGCACTCCGTCGCTATACGAGAGGTATGCACTCCTTAGCCGGCGCTGCTGGTGCGGCTGCAGCAGAAGCTGGCGCTGCTGTCGCAGTCGCACTCCGTCGCTATACGAGAGGTATGCACTCCTTAGCCGGCGCTGCTGGTGCGGCTGCAGCAGAAGCTGGCGCTGCTGTCGCAGTCGCACTCCGTCGCTATACGAGAGGTATGCACTCCTTAGCCGGCGCTGCTGGTGCGGCTGCAGCAGAAGCTGGCGCTGCTGTCGCAGTCGCACTCCGTCGCTATACGAGAGGTATGCACTCCTTAGCCGGCGCTGCTGGTGCGGCTGCAGCAGAAGCTGGCGCTGCTGTCGCAGTCGCACTCCGTCGCTATACGAGAGGTATGCACTCCTTAGCCGGCGCTGCTGGTGCGGCTGCAGCAGAAGCTGGCGCTGCTGTCGCAGTCGCACTCCGTCGCTATACGAGAGGTATGCACTCCTTAGCCGGCGCTGCTGGTGCGGCTGCAGCAGAAGCTGGCGCTGCTGTCGCAGTCGCACTCCGTCGCTATACGAGAGGTATGCACTCCTTAGCCGGCGCTGCTGGTGCGGCTGCAGCAGAAGCTGGCGCTGCTGTCGCAGTCGCACTCCGTCGCTATACGAGAGGTATGCACTCCTTAGCCGGCGCTGCTGGTGCGGCTGCAGCAGAAGCTGGCGCTGCTGTCGCAGTCGCACTCCGTCGCTATACGAGAGGTATGCACTCCTTAGCCGGCGCTGCTGGTGCGGCTGCAGCAGAAGCTGGCGCTGCTGTCGCAGTCGCACTCCGTCGCTATACGAGAGGTATGCACTCCTTAGCCGGCGCTGCTGGTGCGGCTGCAGCAGAAGCTGGCGCTGCTGTCGCAGTCGCACTCCGTCGCTATACGAGAGGTATGCACTCCTTAGCCGGCGCTGCTGGTGCGGCTGCAGCAGAAGCTGGCGCTGCTGTCGCAGTCGCACTCCGTCGCTATACGAGAGGTATGCACTCCTTAGCCGGCGCTGCTGGTGCGGCTGCAGCAGAAGCTGGCGCTGCTGTCGCAGTCGCACTCCGTCGCTATACGAGAGGTATGCACTCCTTAGCCGGCGCTGCTGGTGCGGCTGCAGCAGAAGCTGGCGCTGCTGTCGCAGTCGCACTCCGTCGCTATACGAGAGGTATGCACTCCTTAGCCGGCGCTGCTGGTGCGGCTGCAGCAGAAGCTGGCGCTGCTGTCGCAGTCGCACTCCGTCGCTATACGAGAGGTATGCACTCCTTAGCCGGCGCTGCTGGTGCGGCTGCAGCAGAAGCTGGCGCTGCTGTCGCAGTCGCACTCCGTCGCTATACGAGAGGTATGCACTCCTTAGCCGGCGCTGCTGGTGCGGCTGCAGCAGAAGCTGGCGCTGCTGTCGCAGTCGCACTCCGTCGCTATACGAGAGGTATGCACTCCTTAGCCGGCGCTGCTGGTGCGGCTGCAGCAGAAGCTGGCGCTGCTGTCGCAGTCGCACTCCGTCGCTATACGAGAGGTATGCACTCCTTAGCCGGCGCTGCTGGTGCGGCTGCAGCAGAAGCTGGCGCTGCTGTCGCAGTCGCACTCCGTCGCTATACGAGAGGTATGCACTCCTTAGCCGGCGCTGCTGGTGCGGCTGCAGCAGAAGCTGGCGCTGCTGTCGCAGTCGCACTCCGTCGCTATACGAGAGGTATGCACTCCTTAGCCGGCGCTGCTGGTGCGGCTGCAGCAGAAGCTGGCGCTGCTGTCGCAGTCGCACTCCGTCGCTATACGAGAGGTATGCACTCCTTAGCCGGCGCTGCTGGTGCGGCTGCAGCAGAAGCTGGCGCTGCTGTCGCAGTCGCACTCCGTCGCTATACGAGAGGTATGCACTCCTTAGCCGGCGCTGCTGGTGCGGCTGCAGCAGAAGCTGGCGCTGCTGTCGCAGTCGCACTCCGTCGCTATACGAGAGGTATGCACTCCTTAGCCGGCGCTGCTGGTGCGGCTGCAGCAGAAGCTGGCGCTGCTGTCGCAGTCGCACTCCGTCGCTATACGAGAGGTATGCACTCCTTAGCCGGCGCTGCTGGTGCGGCTGCAGCAGAAGCTGGCGCTGCTGTCGCAGTCGCACTCCGTCGCTATACGAGAGGTATGCACTCCTTAGCCGGCGCTGCTGGTGCGGCTGCAGCAGAAGCTGGCGCTGCTGTCGCAGTCGCACTCCGTCGCTATACGAGAGGTATGCACTCCTTAGCCGGCGCTGCTGGTGCGGCTGCAGCAGAAGCTGGCGCTGCTGTCGCAGTCGCACTCCGTCGCTATACGAGAGGTATGCACTCCTTAGCCGGCGCTGCTGGTGCGGCTGCAGCAGAAGCTGGCGCTGCTGTCGCAGTCGCACTCCGTCGCTATACGAGAGGTATGCACTCCTTAGCCGGCGCTGCTGGTGCGGCTGCAGCAGAAGCTGGCGCTGCTGTCGCAGTCGCACTCCGTCGCTATACGAGAGGTATGCACTCCTTAGCCGGCGCTGCTGGTGCGGCTGCAGCAGAAGCTGGCGCTGCTGTCGCAGTCGCACTCCGTCGCTATACGAGAGGTATGCACTCCTTAGCCGGCGCTGCTGGTGCGGCTGCAGCAGAAGCTGGCGCTGCTGTCGCAGTCGCACTCCGTCGCTATACGAGAGGTATGCACTCCTTAGCCGGCGCTGCTGGTGCGGCTGCAGCAGAAGCTGGCGCTGCTGTCGCAGTCGCACTCCGTCGCTATACGAGAGGTATGCACTCCTTAGCCGGCGCTGCTGGTGCGGCTGCAGCAGAAGCTGGCGCTGCTGTCGCAGTCGCACTCCGTCGCTATACGAGAGGTATGCACTCCTTAGCCGGCGCTGCTGGTGCGGCTGCAGCAGAAGCTGGCGCTGCTGTCGCAGTCGCACTCCGTCGCTATACGAGAGGTATGCACTCCTTAGCCGGCGCTGCTGGTGCGGCTGCAGCAGAACTTCTGATCTGCTCTGTGAACGTCTGATGCCAGCCATACCCCGGACAGCCGTGCCTGACAGGCAGATTTGATAGTCGTAACATATTTTAAGCTCTTGCTACACTTTGCTTCCACCTCCATCCGAACGGCATATTCTTCCTGACACTACTGCAACATTAACAAAACCTACTCTTTCCAGGAGCAAATAAAAGCAAAACGCGCAGAAGAATCAGCTCGCAAGATATGTGCCCGTCAAGAGGAACGGGTCGCTCTACTGGAGAGTAAGATAGCCGAACTGTCGGAGACGGTGGGCCAGTACGACCTCAGGCGGCGCCGCGACCAGCAACTCATACAACAGCTTAAAGACAACGTTAACGGCAAGATCTTGGAGAAAATCGCTGCTAATAAGGATTTTGGTGAGTATTCAAATCATTTCTAACCTTTTCCCAAGTGTATTGAGTTCAGTTAGGCTGACAAGAGTATCCATGGAGTTTCTTGCCGGTTCTTCTCCATGAGACCCACTTCTTGGAACCGTGCAACTAGCTTGACGTTTCATAAGAGCTTTTATAGGCCTATTTGAAATAAAAAAGATTGATTTGATTTGACACTGAAAGATAAAGCAAACAAACAAACTCTTCAACTAGTATTCCTATTGGTTTTCTGAGTTGACATATCTGAGATTATCCATACCTGATTTTCGCTCCGATTCAAGAAATCTCTGCGCCCAATTAAGTGTAAAAACAATACACAATCACAGAGATTAAATAGAAGTGTTTTACTTAGGTCCGGTTGTTCGTACATGACAGCGACGTAAAAGTTAAAATTTTACGCCTGTCAATTTTGACTACGGTAAAAAGAATTACGTCGGTTATCTTTGCATTCAGTTGCCCAGAAATATTTTACGCGACGGTAAAATTAGACAAAGGTTAAAAGTGTTGGCAGTACAATTTCGTATATCTTCCCATAATTTTCGATGGGTAATATTTATTCGACTGTCAACATTGCGTTAGTTGTCATTGTTGTTTTGAAGGAAATATTTTATTTTCATTTCAAAATTACGTTTTCATATCAATCGACATAAATTTTGTCTGTTACGGAAGCAAAATACCACTTTACTAACACGAAGTGTATTCACCAGAATGCTGGCTAATAAATCAAAGTAAGTGCATATTATTTCTTAGCAACGGCGGTGTTTTTAACATTGTCTCTTGGTGTGTAAAATAATTATTACGTATGCTTTGTTCCAGGGAAAGGGGATCTAACTTTACAAGCAATGAGCTTGAATTGCTGAAAATAAACACATATTAATTTTCAAGAAAACTGATACGGTTTCCCAAGCACAAAAAGAAAAAACTTGGTTCAACATACTTTAATATGCAGTTTAACGCCAGTAGCTACAGACACAGAACAGTAAAACTATTAAAATATAAATTTGATAATATGAAAAAGTTGCACGGAAAGTATGTGGTATCTTTTATGTGGTGGTGTTTTTATAATTACATGTAGAACATGTATAGTTGATTCCCTAACACCTTAATAAGTAGTGGCGGTAAGTCCCCTCTTTGACGAGTGGCTCGAGAGGAGTCATGGCGCCCTCACCTTCCGCATGATACAGATTTTCACCGGACACGGTTGTTTCGGAAGGTACCTGCATCGCATCGTGACGTCATCGCCTCCTCTTGCGAAGCAGTTATGCTAGAGAAGAACACGGCGGAGCGATTACAAGTTTGCACCGCTCATCCCAGCCACTACAGCAGACGTGGAAGACAAAAATAAACGACCCGTGGTGACAAAATAAAAGAGTCTGATAAATAATTTTTTTTTTTTTTCATTTCATTCCATCCTCAGGTCAGCTCTAAAACTTCATTGGTTTGTAGTGTTATCAGCCTGCTGCTCACTAGGTACCGGGTTCAATTCCCGGGTCGGACCGAAATCACTTTTTGGGTTTTAGAAACTTTTACAAAAAAAGAGGCAGTTAGTTATTGATACATCCGTGCATCGGAGAGCATGTTCATGTCGGTCCTGCACCTAATCTCTGTCCCGTCGTATCAGATTTTCCATCCCATAAGGCTATGAGAGTGAGGGAATAGGCAGTGCACCTGTGTCAGACGAGTTTGAGTTTGAGACGAGAATCTTAAAAAATTTACAAGCATTTTTCAACAAATTCCATGACACTCTGAAGCGAGCTCCAAAATCTATTTCCTCGCATAAATTTCTTTGTCTTTAACTATCTTCATTATTTAAATCCAAAACAAAATCCCTCTGATCCCATTTTGAACAATAGTAAGAAAATATTTTATTGATAAACTCAAATCTGTAAGAGTTAACGAAAGATTTTACTATTGTCAAAATTTTAACCGCCCTCACCCTGTCGGTTAGTTTAACCACTGTCAAATCTGGAATTTGACCTCTCGTTAAAGTAACCGCTACTCCAACAACGCTTTTTAAATTTGACATCGGTTAATTTTACTTTAACCAAAATTTAACCCTGAAGTTGACGTAACCGAGCTTCGAGCAACCGGGCCTTAATAAATAAAAACTTGAAAGGATACACAGACATTATTTTTTGTTCACAGAAGAAGCAGTAGAAACAACATCTAAGAGCGAAACAGACAACGAAAAGCTAGCCGACAGCGAATACCTACAAACACTCATAGACAAAATACACATTTTGAAAAAAGAACTCATCGCAGAAAACGATAAACTGGGGAGTCCCATAGACATTTCCACAGTTTTTAAAGTCCAAGGCTATGAAAATGTGCATTTGAAATGCAAAGAAGAGTATGAGAGTTTAAAAGTGGAGTTTGATTTGTACAAGCAGCAGATGAAAGTAAGAGATGCAGGGAGTGAGACGGATGATGTCGGGGAATTGAAGAGTGAGATAGCGGTTCTGAAGGAAAAAGTGGAAACTTATAAAATATTGCTGGATGAAGAGAAACAGGATAAATTGGATACTTTGAAGTTGTATGAAGAGGTTTGTATGAAGAATGTTATTTTAATCACTTGTTTTTACTTTGGGCAACAGATAAAAGGTTTTAAATGTTTCTAGGGTCAAATTGGATCTATTCCGGATCTGATAATAAACTATCTGTAAAATTTCATCAACATCTGTTGAAGCGACATTATTGCAATTTACTTTGCACTACCGCGTCACGTGCGGTCGCTATTCAGAGAGCATATAAAACCGTTTAATTAAAAAAATAATAATAAACAGTGAAAGTGTTTGGCCTACTTTCTTGACACTCATAGAGAAATTGCGCACGATGGTAGTTTGACTGCTCACAAGTTAGTCGTAGTTAATTTGTATGGTATGATATTAGTAATTTCGAAGATTGTTAATACCGCTTATGATTACGAAACGTATTTTCTGTCTGATTGAATAAGAAATTTTACCTAACTTTGAATATAATTCAGTTTGGAAAATACTCATGTCTTGGTTATTACAATTAACCTAAATGCATATCATCGAGAGCTTAAAAGCGCATACAATTTGATAGTCTAACATTACAATTTTGACTTGCAACTGAAACCACACTAGTGAGCAGCTAAACACTATTTCGCTTCCATTTTCCGAAACAAAATTTTTATACTAATTAAAATTTCCCATACTCATTACAGAAACTGAAAAACGAGCAAGACTACCAAAAGGAAATAGTATCAGACTTAAAGACCCGTATCCTAAGCTTGGAGAAACAGGTACAAACACAGAGAGACAGGTACGCGGCGCTGCTGGATGAGACAGACAACTACATCCGCGCTCGCAACGAACGGTCCCGGAGGGTTAGCGCAGAAGACACGCATTTTAAGGATGGGATGCTTACGGTATGTTCGTGTTGTTCATTTGTATATAACATTAATACATTTTTAAATATTAAATACAAAAATCATACAAAAAAATATATTATTAGGGATATTTACTGAGAAAAGATTCTTTCAAATTGGACGTTTTGTGTTGGTGCGGCTATCTGATCTAGAAGACTGGTCGTCAGACTCGACGACTAACGATGGTCAAATGATAGCCGAGACCCTAAATCTTATGATCGATATTAAACATTTGTTTGTTTGTTGGTTTGCATCCTAAGGACTCTGAAACTACAAGACCGATTAGAAAAAATCTTTCATGGTTGGAAAGCTATCTAACCATCCCCGAGTAATATAGCTTATATTTTGTCCGGGTAAGGAAAATTGTTCCCCCGGGAACTGCGTGGAACCGTGGGAAACAGCTCGTTATTAGTCAGTAATGCCATATTACACAAATAACATTTATTAACTAGTGTAAATAATAATGTTCCAGGACGTGACAGCACCGCCGCATATGCTACACTATGCGCACGAGTTGGCACGCAAGGACCTCGACATATCGCAATTGAGGAAGGAAAAGCACATCATGGAGGGACAGTTCAGGTAAGCTAAGAATTTGTTTACTAAAATCTTTTAGACTAAACAAAAGAAAACGATAAGGTTATAGTATACTTTTCATCCGGGCGCGCTAAGAAGTTTCCTCGCAATGCCGTCAAATCAGTGGGACTGATGCGACGATGGCTCAGCAGGTGGAGTAAATAATAAAGGTGGACTGTATAATATGCAATAAGTATAATGAAGGAAACACTGATTACAATTGGAAACGAATATATAAAAGGGCAAGATACGATGTGCGCTCGGTCGGTGCGCAGGAGCAAGATTTGACCTCTGGACTCGGCGCATGCGGCCGAGCCGTTGCACTACGACGTCACTGTTGCCCACACTTCTCGTGGACGCGGTTAAGCGAGGACGATGAGTCAACAGGGACCTGGGTGCCTAAATGAAATAGTTTCGGGTGCCGACGAATTCGCGGCTGAAGTCTACGTTAGTGGTGATAATGATTAATCTTTTGTATCAATATCTTGTTATTATTTTAATTTACAGAGACTGTCAACGTGAAGCGACTATAGAAAAAGAGCGCTTCAAGGAAGTTATAAGAACATTGAAAGAGGAAATTGACAGGTAACTTAATCTAGTGCGAATCTTGAAAATATAATAAGGAATAGTAAAAAAAATAACTACCGAGAGCTTGACATCAGTTAATAGGATAGAATAGATTTATTAATTTAATACAAAATTATTTACAACTCAAAGCAACACAAATTCGCTCATGTCGACTCTGAGCTTGTCCAATACTCTTATTACAAAGCAAAACTTATTACTAATACCTAATAATATTTCAGGTTACGTCGCATCCAATCCCGAGAAGGTGCAAATCTAGAATACTTAAAAAACGTAGTGATGGCCTACCTCATGTCGACAGACTACGCAGGCAGAAAACACATGTTGAACGCGATAGCAGCCGTCTTGCACTTCACTACGACTGAGAAAAATATGGTCTCGAATAATCTATGAGGTTTCGAGAATTTTTTGTTGAAGTTTATGTGTGCTAATTTTGCTGATGTCCATCCGCTGCGCAGTTACGTATAGATTTGGTTTGAAGATCATTTACGTATGTCACCGTAAGATTGTAAATACTGTTACATTGCAATAAAACTTGCGATATTACAAACTGTCAAAATATTGTGAACGGCATATGCTGTGTTACGGAATGTTCTACGTAAGCGATATGGATGCGAACGTGAAGCGGTGTGACGCGGTGAGAAAATAGACAGTTGATTTCCTTTGAAGTGGCCTATGTGACGTTGCACGGTATGGTCTGGTGCAGCGTATATTTGTCCATTCGCTTCGAATTGCTTCGCGTTCGCGATTCGTCTACGCAGGACGCACCCTTACGGTACTTTCTTTTTATAAAAAGCACCGTAACCGTTCTTTTTATTGAAATTTACTATACTAAGTGCATATGGATGTTCTTTTGGTCTAAATTGTTATTGTACTGTCGTTCTGAAGACACGATGATAATGTTCAATAAATACTGCGCCGTGGATGCAGCATATGGGCGTAAATCTTCAGACTGTATGAAGAAGTCTGATCTCTCGAAATACTTGTTTGGCAAATTTGTTAGTGACACTTCCATGGTCCACGTAGGTTGGCGGAGCTCTTAGGAATTTTGCGCTACTGGACTAAAAATTTAAAATATTATACCCAATCGGTGCAGAAGCTATTTTTTAAATTTTATATAGTATATATTTAGTGTATTTTTCACGAGTTCAACTCAGAAGCATGTTTTTGTTATATCAGCTCATTCATTTATTTAGATTCTTGAAGCTATTTTTTTGCTAAATATGCTTTGTTATGTCTAAAATCTATAAATACTAAATAATTTACAAATCTATACATTTTAAAGTAGTAATAAGTACGAATTAGAGTGAAGGTGAACTTCTCGAGCATAAAAAGCTATTTAAATCAATTTTCACAGTAGTATATTTTCGTAACATTTATAATAGCAGTATTATTTACAATATAATTAATAATTTGTCTATATTAATATAATAAAGAGTTTTGTTTGTTTGTACTCTGAAGGCTCCGAAACTACTGAACCGATTTGTAAAATTCTTTCGCTGTTGGGAAGCTAGACGCGAGTGAATCCGCGGGAATACAGCTAGTTTACAATATTTATCTTCCAAAAGTCGTATTTATATGTATAAAACCATAATAATTAATTAAGACAACAATTTGTAGAACAGCTTTATGGCTAGTTTCAGTAGACAGATGCTGCCATGAAAATGGTTTTATGTTTGACTACTTTTTTATGGCAATGGAAACTGTGAAACTGGCGGTTACTAAATTAAAAATGAATGTCTGAAATATAAACAGGTAATAGTGTAACTGAACTATATAGAATTCAAAGCAGTTTGATTTACTATTGTAAAAGAAATGAATCATTAGGCATTAGGAAAAAATAATGGTACACTACCAAAATTGAAATTAGGGACTGAATGAATAAATTATCTAAATTTGTTAATTTTCTGGTAATATAAATATCAGTATAGTAAAACAAGTATCAGTAGGTGGCACGTTAACTGTGATAAATTTAAGGCTAGAACTCACCAACGGCACAACATTTAATGACAAAATAATTTATTAGGTTACCTTATATCAAATCTAAACTTATATCCTTTGAGATTCCGTGGATAAATAAAAAAAAAGCACATCACAAAAATGTTTTGCTTTTCATTTTATTTGGTGAGACCCAGCCTTAATATTCGTGCTACAACTTACAATTAAATTTTATATTATTAAGTTACAAACATAATAACATAACAAATTAAATTGTGTCTACTTACTTCGGGATAAGATAATCATGTAATATATAATACATACTAGTTATAATAAAATAGGGTTCCAGTTTTTGAAAAGGTCTCTATGAACACTAACATTCCTGTTGTCTATTTGTAATAAATAAAGTTTATAAATATCTAGTTCAATCTAGTCTAGTTTTATTTGCCTTTTGTAGCTTCTTCTATCGTTTTTTGGCGTCCCGTGGGAACTATTCGGTGCACCCTGATAAAAAATGGGCTATCTAACACTGATAGAATTTTTCAAATCGGACCAGTAGTTCCTGAGATTAGCGTGTTCAAAGAAACAAACAAACTTCGGCTTTATAACATTAGTATAAATTATGTGAGAGTTTGGTGAATTTTGCAACTATTTTACGCACAAACTACAAAATTGATAAATAAGAATTAGGGACGTCATTTATTATTATTAGGCGAATGTTGGGATAACATTTGAACAGAGCGAGGCACTATTTTGTAAAAGTATCGACTAAAATTGAAAGATGGCGCTTAAACAAGTGCAATATGTACGGTTTCTTTTGAATTCCATCATCTGCCTAGCCTTTTCCCAACTATTTTTGGGGTCGGCTTCCAGTCTAACCGGATGCAGCTGAGAACCAATGTTTTACATGGAGCGACTG
>NWSH02000008.1:15492441-15512559 GCA_002382865.2 Heliothis virescens | reverse complement strand
AGCTACATTATCCACGAGTGACATAGGCTATATTTTATCCGGGTACGGGCAGTAATTCCCACGGGATGCGAGTGAAACCGCGGGAAAACGGCTAGTATACATATATACCGATACCGATATAAACACGTTAAATAATAAAATGCGAGGTTTTGGTATTCCTTCAGAATATTATTAAAAAACCGGCCAAGTGCGAGTCGGACTCGCGCACGAAGGGTTCCGTTCCATTATCTATGAAAAATAAACGTACCTACAAAAAATAACTTTGTTTTTCATACAAATATATGACTTCATAACAAAGTTATAGTTTGCGGTTACTGAAAAAGTGCTATAACTCAAAAACTACTGACTGTATTTCGTTCAAACTAATTTTGGTTAATAGTTTTTATTAAGATCTATAACATATATTTTTTTTAAGATTTTTCACTTTGGTAGTTTAGAAATTACAGGGGGGGGGACACACATTTTAGCACTTTGAAAGTGTCTTACTCTAAAATGATTGACTTTAGAAAAAATGTTTTAGGAACCTCAATCTCATTTTTAAAGACCTTAATCTATAGACACCCCCCACAAGTATAGGTAGGATGAAAAAAAAAAAATAGTTTCGGTTCCATGTATGGGGAGCCCCCCTCTAATATTATATTTTTTTAGTTTTTGCATAAGAATCGTAAAGCGGTTAATGTAATACATCTAATTACCGAGTTTGAATTGTGCAGTCTTAATAGTTTTGGAATAAAGTGGCTGTGACATACGGACGGACGGACAGACAGACAGACAGACATGACGAATCTATGTATAAGGGTTCCGTTTTTTGCCATTCGGCTACGGAACCCTAAAAATCATGTTTTTCATTGTCAGATTCTTAAAATCGTGGTAACTTCTTGCCAGACAAATCTTTAGGTATCCTACTATAATATTGTAAATGCGAAAGTTTCTGACGATGAATGTATGTGTATGATTGTTACTCTTTCACGCAAAAACTACTGGACGGATTTTTATGAAAGTTGGCAGTAATATAGCTTACTAACTTCCGCCGGCGGTTTCATCCGCTTTCCGACGGAACTACGTCCCGTACCCGTATAAAAAGTAGCCTATGTGTTATTTTGATATAAAAGCAATATTACTGCCAAGTTTAATCAAAATCCGTAAGTACAGTAGTTTTCGCGTGAATGAATAACAAACATACATCTTCACAAACTTTCGCATTCATAATATTTTCACGTCCGTGACTAAAATACTAACCCAGATTGCAAGAAGTTTATTCGCGCACAAACGCTTTCGCGCGCAATATTGCGGACATTTTAGTTCGCACGCCATCATTTGTTTACATACATTTGTGTGCATCACCGTATTCAAGTAACCACATGGCCACATAACAACTATATAGCAATCTAAGGCGTGACACCAAGTCACAAGTGTGCCCAACAGCTTAGAACACAATTGCTAACCCGAGCAAGTAGGTTGCTTCATTAAGCTAGTTAACGATTGAAGTAGGTAGTCGTTGGATGGTCGCTGCGACGAGGATGACTAAATAAGCATCACAACGAGGTAATTTGTGACTCGACGCTAGTTAGGAACATATAGATGAGGTGTTAGCTGGCTTCCTTCAAGTTAAATACCAATCAACTAGAAGCATGCAAGCGGCGAGCGCGATGACGCGGTCCGCGCGGCGCGAGGCGCGGCAGCGAAGCGCTCTTCGCTTTGTGACGGGAGAACATTGTGCATTGTCGTGGAGCAAGTGTATGGGCCCACCCATCCGCACCGAGCTTGCACATCTGATTAGGCAACGCCGTAAATCACTCCATTTCCATGATCCGTAACAGACATTAGTAGGACAAGAGTACGAGTTCACGACAACTCTGCACGACTCTAAATCTTTATCGTTACTTCTCTTCGTTAGCGTTCCTTGAAAATGGAATGAAAGATTTGTAAATAGGCAAGCTCTGTCACCTCCGTCATGAGATAGTCATAGGTATGATACGGACGCTATAGCATAGGTGGTGGTGTGTGCACTTGGCTATTTGTGTCGTCGTCCGTCGCGGACACAAGCGGACCACAAATGATTCACTTTGTTTGCGAGTGCGATGCGGGACTACGTAGGTACCTGCCTACGTGAGCTCGCTAAGATGGATGCGTGGATGGATGGCAGCACATATGCCAACCTATTATAATTATTTTCCTAATAAATTATAAGGCATGTGCGCACTTAGGTACTTAGACCTATTCATTATCCCAGTGCGGGAATTAGTTCTAATAGGAACTTTAAATGTAAGTATAAAAATGGATTTATGAAAAAAGAAGTCTATGTTAAAAAGGTCATTGGGCGAATTGGACCCACTTTGAGAAAAATGGCGGACATAAATCTAAATACCTACTTTTAATTTAAAGAGAACCTTTCATTATATATAAATATTTCATTAAAAATCCATGGAGAAGAATGTACAGGATCGTTTAAAAATATATAATAATAATCAAAAGGTTTCAGACGATTGTACAGGTCATAACGCTAGTTTGCATTGCTAACCGACTTGAACTTGAACTTGAATTGAAGAGCTCGTGGCTAAGTCAAAGCCGCGCGGATCGATCGATCATAAGGTTAAGCAACGCTTGGCGCGGTCGGGGTGACCAATCTTTCAAACGAGTTTTCCGTGTTTCGGATATAGGCACGATTAAACAGTGGGTCTCCGGCTGGTCATTTGGACATCTTTGGCAGGTCGTTTACGGGTTAGTCAGAATTGCCCAGGTAACTGGGTTGTGGAGGTCAGATAAGCAGTCGCTCCATGTAAAACACTGGTTCTCAGCTGCATCCGGTTAGACTGGAAGCAAAAATCGTAAAAAGCGTGACGTCATGCGTAATTTCAACGGTCTATAATACCATCGTAATTATTTGTTAAGATGAAAAACGAAAAAGTACGAATGCAATATTTTTTATAATCTAAAAGACGGACTAATTAGACGTTTTTTAGTCGTCATGCCCATTAATTTATTTTATACTGGCTGTTTTCCGGCGCTTTCCCCCGCGTCAAAATATAGCCTCTCGGGAATAATGAAGCTACTGAACCGACTTGAAATCAAAATCAAAAAGCATTTATTCAAAGTAGGCTGAAAATCAGCACTTTTTGAAGGTCAAGTTTACAAAAGACAGCCCCAAAAACGCCCGCCCTTCACCACTTCCTATGTGTTTTGGTTGGGAAGAAGAAATGGTGGAACAAACTCCCCAGTAACACAATTCTGTCTGTATGGTTTGAAGAACCAATTGTATACAAATCAATACATGTAGTATACAAAAATTCATGTACCTAGTATAATAAAAATTGAAAAATTATTTAACTGATAGGACACGCTGTCCCCGAGTAACATAGGCTATATTTTGGTCCGGGTAAGGGAAAAAGTTCCCCTGAGACGCAGGTGAGACTGCGGCAGAATATTATTATTATGATTAGGTACTTTAACGTAGGTAGAAAACTTAATGAAGGTATTAAAAATTAAGATTTCTACAAAAAATGATGTGAAAAAAACAAAAAGCTCTAGGTGTACAGTCGGCAGCAACTCAGTGTACACAAATCTGTCAAATTTCTGCGATCGATTTTCAACCTTATCACAATAGTGGAAGGTTAATGTTCGATTGGTAAAATTTGACAGATTTGATTCGACGACGGATTTTTATGAAAATTTATTCTGACAGAAGTTGACCACGTATTAGAAAAACCAGCCAAGTGCGAGTCGGACTCACGCACGAAGGGTTATGTACAAAAAATCACGTTTAGTTGTAGGTACAGACCACAGAGGGTCAACCTACCCGAATCTGTCAAATTTTACCAGACGAACATTAACCTTCCACTTTTGCGAATAGGTTGAAAATCTACTTATTGAAGAAATTTGACAGATTGTGGTAGGTTTATGTGCCGTCGTCTGTACTTATAGGATCCAGTAAAATTCCTATTTTATTATAGTATTATGTACTTACATCATCCGGATCCGTGAAAATTTCAGCTATTATGGTTCGGGAGATACAGCATGGACGGACAGATAGACAGATGAACAGACAGAGAGCGAAGTCTTAGAAGTAGAGAGAGTCCCGTTTTAATCTTCGTAACAATACGGAACTCTAAAAATGATTTCAGTAAACCCCCTATTTTTTATATCTATGGAACAATATACCTAAATATAAAACGTAAGCGTCAATTCACACCGAGACGCGACGCGACGCGACGCTGCACGCAGATTTTACATAGAGCGACTCAAAATATACTTTATTCACTACACGAAAGGATACACATTTAATTGTGAGAATTCAGATACGTCGCGCTGCACCTCGAGACGCCGCGCGGCGCCGCGCGGTGCAGCGCGGCGCAGCGCGACGCATCTTGACGCAGCGGTGACGCGCGGCGGGCAAGATCGGTGCTGCATCTCGCGATTTGCTTTGTTTTTAAGATACGTCTCGCGACGCCGCGAGGCGCCGCGCTGCGCCGCGCGGCGCCGCGCGTCTTCGCACTACATCAAGGCCGCGTCGCGTCGCGTCGCGTCTCGGTGTGAATTGACCCTTAGGGTTAGTCTAAAAAAAAAACACTCCCCACTTAACGTGTGTATCCTTATAAAAAATCTTTTTTACACTTATTATTTAACCACTTTGTCCGTGATTGATTTAAATATTGGTCGTTGTGATTATCTACGGACGGAATTGTCGAAACTATTAGACAGTAGCCGACATTGGCGGTAAGTGGGCCGTTCGCGGTGCTGCTTCGAGCAAACTCCTCAACCACATAGCACAACTAATAGGAGCACGCGAGTTAGGCCGTCGTGTGGTTGACAAGACAACGTAGTTGGACTGAGTAAGGGCACCACAAGCGGAACAATCCGTCGTTTCTAACCAATCATTGCGTGAGTGGACGGGCGATTCCATGCGACGGACGGATCGTACCTACTGCAGGTACATATATGGGGCTATTCAGCATACGGCATTCACTTACATCTTTATCCCATTGCAAGTGATAAGGAATTTCGTTGCCGAAGGGAAAGTCAAGGTGACAGTTCATGACAGCGAAGCCCCCGACGCTGGCGTGCAGGCGCTCGGCGTCCAGAGGCAGCAGCGAGGCGGCGGCGGCGGCGGCGGCCGCGACCAGCGCGCACAGCGCGGGCGCCCACGCGCGCGTGCACATTCCAGCGGCGACAGGAGTGGCCGCGAGCGGAGCGCGGGATCGATTGACCGCTCCCGCACCGCTGCGCAGGAAGGTCCGCGCGCGACCTCGCGCCGCACCTGCGCGAAGTGCGCGCCGCAAGCGCCGCCGCCTGCACACAAAGGCGCTCTCACAACTACTCACAAGCAGGAAACGAAGCTAATTCCCGCTCGGCTGGCTACGTTTAACTTCTTCGACTTGCTACTCTAACTAGGCACCTACCTACTTACCTACTCGAAGCTGTTCACAAGTCATTGTTTGGTTTGTAGGTATGCGCAGATACGAATAATTGAGATCAAATTCTCTGACGGATGACCTTACGTAGATAGATATCTTCTATTATGTATTTTCTGTGTGTGGCATGATGAAGGAACCTGAAACGTTCAAGGATGAGACGCAGGGGGAGGGCTTGGGGAGTCGCGAGATCATGTGCAGCACTCAGGGGCGGATCCAGGAGGTAAGGACTAAGGACCTTAAAAAAGGTTGTGGGTATATCCATCCAATATGGCTGAAAATTCACATAAATCTAGACACGCGGCAGCATGTCAAGCCAAGTTCAAGCAATGAACTGGCTGGCCAGCGCCAAGTGTTGTTTGTTTGCATATTTACACAAACCATTTGGTACCACTTTTTACCCCTCCATAACTCAAAACCTATTTAACATAAACACAAGAAACTACGTGTGTTTAATTATGTCCATAAGGACACCTAGACGCCCAAACATGAAGCTAGCTCAAACGTAGCGTAAGCGTAGGAAAAAGTCTGAAAATTAAAAAAAGTTAAAAAATAGTGGGGGTTCCCATACAACCAACGTGTAAACCGCAAATTATAACTTTGTTATTCATATACCTATTTGTATGAAAAACAAAGTTATTTTTTCTGAGATCTTAAAGTAGGTAACTTGTCTGTAAGTAGGACTTGGCTGTTTTTCATAAGGATTAAATAAAAATGCTGAATAAATTATATTATTATCTTGTATGTCTCGAACCAGACAACGGGACTATAGAGTCCCGGATTTTTGGAGGGCGAACGTGAGGCCGAAGCCAACACGCTGAAGCCCTTTTGAGACAAACTTAATGAAAGTAGTGGCGACACAAAACCGAAGATTATCCCTGTATACACTATAGAAATGTACCCAAAGACAATCCCCGGTTCTGTGCTTAACTATTGCTAAATATGGAAAAAACAACTTGGGCTATTGTGATGGGATGCTGATGGACTAGGATTTAGGAAGCTATGGGGACTATGGCACCTGCCGATAACAATGTAGTAAATACATGTAAAAATGGCAGGTGGAGACTCGCCAGCTCACTTACTGGGCCCCCGGTAACTAGTCGCGAGAATTGCAACAAGAGGGCAACAGGGACGTGAGCGGCTGAAGGGTGAAGATGCCTCGCTGGACTTTAAACTCAGATCACGCGCTTGTCCAGCATCTCTGGCCCACTACCACGAGGCACCCACCCTCCGAACAGGGCTATAATCCTGCTCTAGCGACTCCACTCTGACGGCCAATGAAGGCAAGCCAGAGTATTAATGTTTTTGGTAGGTCATTCATTACATTGTACAGACGACAGCAGGTCAACCTACCTGAACCTGTGATTTTTTACCAATCGAACAGTAACCTTCCACTATTGTGATAAGTTTGAAAATCTATTGAAGTTTGACAGATTGTGGAAGGTTGATGTGCTGTCGTCTGTACATTCGTATAAATCAGTGCCGAATTCGGAAAACGCGGGGTCTTTAGCATTTATTTTTGTTAATTTGTGGAGTTATAAAGTTAGGAAAAATTTGGTACCTAACTGTAATAAGATTTTTTTTCTGGTCAGGTCTAAACATGGAAAAAAGTGTACGTTGTAAGAAAAGTGTGCGTGATTATGACAACTAAAAATAGATCAAAACCGGCCAAGTGTGAGTCGGACTCGCACACGAAGCGGAACCCTTCGTGTGCGAGTCCGACTCACACTTCTATTATTCATTTAAAAAAAACTTACCTATTACCTACAATTAGCCAAAATACAAACTTTTATTGGCAACAAAAAATTACTTTGTTTTTCATACACACATGTGAATATCAAAGTTATAATTTGCGGTTTCCGAAAAAGTGCTATATCTCAAAAACTGCTGACTATATTTCATCCAAACTAATTTCGGGTAGTAATTTTTGTTGTGATCTATTTTTTTTTTCAGATTTTTTAACCCCCGACGAAAAAAGAGGAGTGTTATAGTTTGACGTGTCTGTCTGTCTGTCTGTGGCATCATAACTCCCGAACGGATGCAGTGATTTCAATTTAGTTTTTTTTGTATTAAAGGCTACTTACGGGCGAGTGTTCTTAGACATGTTTGATAATAAAAATCGGTTGAGCCGTTTAAAAGTTGTGGGGTTAAAGTGGGGAGATGAATCGAATGTCGGCAAATATCGAATATATTGAAATCGAACTCAAATAACTTTGTATATCGCGTTGGGGGACCGCTCCTAAATAGGCAGGAGGCATTGATACTTACGAAAAAAATCGTAGATAAGTAAGAAATAATTAGGAGCGGTCCCCCAACGCGATGTATTTTTTTGGAATTATAAATACTTTTATAGGTAAGTACCTACTTTAAGATTAAGTTTATTATTTTTTACTTTTTAAAGGGAAATTAAGTTTTTGTGTCGGGGGTTTTTTAAATTTCACTTTAGTCGTTTAAAAATTACAGGGGGGGGGGGACACATTTTAGCACTTAGGATGTGTCTTACTCTGAAATGATCCACTTTCGGAAAAAAATGGTTTCAGGAACCTCAGTACCTTTTTTTAGGACCTAGGTATCCATAGACACCCCACACTGGTCTGATGAAATTATTTTTTTTAGTTTCAGTTTCATGTTTGGGGAACCCACCCTACTATTATTATTTTTCATTTTTGTATGAAAATCGTAAAGCGGTTAACATAATACATCTACCTACTAAGTTTTAACTGTGTAGTCTTATTAGTTTCGGAATAAAGTGGCTGTGACAACAGGCCCGCGTCGTCGGCGCGCGTCGTTCCACGCGCTCCTCAGAGTAAAGGTCGCTGCATACGGGACGGGAATTTTCACGGACACGACGACGAATATCGTTTGATACAAAATGTATATGGAAGAGCATTATGTCACGGAGACACGGACGGGACGGGAAAAATATCTTCGCACGTGCCCCGTCCCGTCCGTGTTTCCGCTGCGTATGCAGTCACTTCGCTCGTTCACGGTTGTAACTACTTCATCATCTAGCTAGAGCAATAGCAATTTAAATTTTAAATACATCGTTCCTTTTTCACAACACTAGCACATTAAATTCAATCACTGTTCCGTTACGTATGCATTAAGACCACGTTCCCGTCATGAACGTGGTAGTCACGTCCCGTTCCCGTTCACGCCCCGTCCGAGGTATTATATACGGCATATGCAGCGGCTTTCAGTTAACAAATCCTATCGTGGCCCACTAGGGCCAAAGCCTACCAGGGCTGCGGGAAATAATAAAAAACACTTTTTAAATATTATTAATATTTATACATATATTTTAACTTCTGTACAAACATTATTTAAAATTATTTTAATTTTGGAATACATCAATAAAGGGAATACAAATACGGAATCTTAAGTTTCGTTAAACAGTCTACATGCAAAGAGCGGTGGGCGCGTGCGGCCGCTCGGTGTAAATGCGTGGGCGCTCAGCCCTGCATGATGAGGTGCACGAAGTTCTCGTAGTTGATGTTGCCCTGCGAGTCCTCCTGCCCCTGCAGCAGCTGCTCCACCTGCGGGCAGACCGGCGTTCACCATCTGTGGCTTTCTCTTACCAATAGAACACCTGGCAGTATTCTTCTAGTCACTGTGTGTAACGCAACAGAAAGGGAAAAGGCGCGTTTTCCAACTTACGTGCCTGAATTTCCATTGTCTTCTTAAAAAAAAAGCAAAAAAAAAACTTTTAAAGAAAAAGCTTTTATTTAAAACCTCTAAAAAGAAGAAAATAAAATTTTGTCAATAATAAAAGCTTGTCGCTCGATTTACCACAAATTATTATGACATAGGTAAAGGAATATTGATAGGTATGTAAAACTCGCGACAAGCTTTTATTATTGTCAAAATTTTATTTTCTTCTTTTTAGAGGTTTTAAATAAAAGCTTTTTCTTTAAAAGTTTTTTTTATCTGGTTGGATGGACTAATTCCTGCAGGATGCGGTCTAATTATATTCATGAAATACCTGCCCGTTCAATCTCCTACGTTCACATATGAGTGAGGTGCAACAATATCTAATACCGTCTATCGGAGATGCCTCAACGACACCACAAGCGTGTGACGTCACATAATGACATTCCGATCTGCTGTCGGAACTATGGATATGAGCTTAGTTCAGTTTATGTGGAAATNCTTTCATTTAATACCCATATTGTAAAAGTGGACTTAAGGTAACTATTCCGCCATCCTGCATGGTCCGCCCTATTGGATTCAGAATGACGTCATATACTTTTTCTAATTACTCTCAACGAGCCCTTTCATTTGATACCCATATTGTATAAGTGGATTAAATATAACTGTTCTGACATCTTGTATGATCCGCCATATTGGATTTAGAATGACGTCACATATCTTATCATANGTCCGCCCTATTGGATTCAGAATGACGTCATATACTTTTTCTAATTACTCTCAACGAGCCCTTTCATTTGATACCCATATTGTATAAGTGGATTAAATATAACTGTTCTGACATCTTGTATGATCCGCCATATTGGATTTAGAATGACGTCACATATCATATATTGTCATCCAAACTAAACGCGTCCACAAAATTTCAGCACAAACGGTTGAATATATCTACTTCAAAATTGAGTTCAAAGATTTCACCCGAACACACAAATATAGAAATATATATATTTACATACATTGCAAGTTAAATAAAAGCTTTTAAGAATTACGAGTTTGTAAATATCCTAGTAGTAATTCCTGCTAATCGGTATGATAAACGTGAAAGTTTGCGAAGATGAATGTAACCACGAGCATGTTTGTTACTCGTTCACACAAAACCACTGAGATGGCAGCACTGTACCCTCAGATCCGAACACCTGGCAAAAAATACATTAATGATTTTTATTTTCGACCATTTTTCGTATACCTATATTGTTAAAAATGAATATTTTTTTCCTTTACTTCAATTTTGTAGAAGGTAAGACCAATCCAATTAAGAAAACACCTTTCAAAAAGCTTTTTCTTTTGTGGCCAATGAGTTTTGTGCTCAATCTTCAGTTCGGCAACCTTCCTCTGGCCACAATCCACGGTAAAATCGATAACATTACTAAATACGTAGAATTTCACCAAAAAAACATTCGTTCGGTAGAAATCTGTGCTATCTGACAGGTGTTCGGACCTGGCGCACACAAAACGCTTTCTGGTGGCAGAAAAACTTCATAAGTTGAAACTTGGCAATAATATAGGTTATACATAAGAACATTAGAATGACATATAGGCTAGTTTTTTATCCCTGTACGTAAAGGTTGGTTTAGTGTTGCTATAATACAGAAGGCTGAAGCCGACCTCGTCGTCGCTGAGCTTCTCGCCGAGCGTGGACAGCAGGTGGCGCAGCTCGGCGGACGAGATGAACCCGTTGCCGTCCTTGTCGAAGTGGCGCAGCCCCTCGATGAAGTCGTTGGCGGTGTCGCCGCTGCGCGCCTTCGAGATGGCCTGCCAGGTCACACACGTAATCATTATTATAAACATTTTAAAACTTGTCTACATTAAAAAAAAACTCGCGTTGAACTCGCGCACGAAGGGTTCCGTACCGTTATCTATGAAAAATTTACGTAAGTATCTATTAAATACAACTAGCCAATATACAAACATTTTTTGGTAACAAAAATAACTTTGTTTTCATACAAATCGTTTTTTTTGTTGCAAAAAAGTTTTTTTTTTTTTTTACGGTGACAGTCGTAACCTATAGTTCTCATTATACTAAATATGTCTAAATGCGCGGGCAAACAAGAAAAAAAATTGAATATCGGTCCAGCCATCTTTGAGTAATCAGTGAATATACATAAAAAAAAAAAAAAATAGGGTCGTATTTGGAACCTCCTCCTTTTTGGGAAGTTGGTTAAAAAAGCCGCCATACGTTATTGAACACGACCAGCCAAGTACGAGGCGGCTAGCGTGCTCCTTTCGCTGAATAGTATCGCAATGACAATCCGGCTAATGACTGAACCGCCGCATTTCAAAACAGTATTGTTTTTGATAACGACTAGCTCTCGGAGCCAACACAATGGGGTTTGGCCACAAATAGTAGATAACAATGATTGTATTGCAATGGTATTATTTGCTGGCAGAATAATTAATTAATAGATCCCGCACTTCTGTATTAAACGAGCATGATTCATTCTGTACTTATTTTAACAGCGATGAAACTTATGCATGTATTCTACATATGAAACTAGAGTCTGTGGTCAAAGGCACACACATATATCAGTGATGTCACGGTTCCGACATAGTTCAGTTGTCATGCTTCAGTGTTGCCACACTGAAACAAATAACGAGAATTTTTTTTTCCAAGAAAGCATTTGTGTTGAACTTTTGGTTTTAACATAAAGATAGCACAAAAACATTCGAATTATTGTACAGTAGGGAAAAAATAATCATACAAATTATTACAATCCACATTGTTTGCAACAAAATCTATACTTCTATAATCTATACTAATATTATAAAGCTGAAGGGTTTGTTTGTTTATTTGGTTGAATGCGCTAATCTCAGGAACTACTGGTTCAATTTGAAAAATTCTTTCAGTGTTATGTAGCCCATGTATTGAGGAAGGCCATAAGGCTTAAAACTTTTTATCCAATTTAAATGAAACATTATAAAAATATGTACTGTATTCATTGATTTGTTCTTGTTCTTTTTAAATTATTTAGCATAAAAAAGAAATAACATAATATACAAATAAATATTCTACTCAAGAACATCATGAGCCTCATGGCATTTTATGCAAACTCAACATAGGCACTGCAAAGCAGAAGTCAATAAATATACTTTAATTATGTGAAGGTGGATGTTTCTCAATCGAAAAGCTTTGTAGTATTTATTATTATCTTGTACTGTGAGTCTTGCAAAGTAATACCTCGCATATAATTTTCCTGTTGTGCACATTAAATAATGTATAGGTAGTAACTGATCTTACCTGGTAAATAGGTAGAAACACTTCAAATGAAATTCTTTCATCTGGCTTCAGGTGAAGTGTGCACTTCTTGACATCAGATTCAGTAGGATTCTGGCCCAATGCTCGCAGCGCATCCCCAATCTGTGCTACATGAATCTTGCCATCACCCCGAGAGTCGAACAGCTGGAATGCTTCCTGGAACTCTACAACAACACAAAGTTAAACTTTAAGTATTTGAGAGTACATTTGGGCCAACAGCAGGCAGGGGGCGGCCGAGAATGCGAGCAGCTACCTTCAACAGACGTGAGCTTGAGCTTGGTGGGCGGCTCGTACATGAACATGTTGCGAGGGCGTGTGGCAGCGAACTAACCGCGAGCCACAGCGCGAGCGAGGCCGTCGGCCCAGGCGACACACCTGGATCGCTTTAAAATACAAACCATATAAGGAAACTAGGGCGCTTGTAACAGCCACCGCTTTCGGTAAAGACGTTGATTGACATGACATGAGTCACGGAATGTGCGCGAGCGCCACAACGCTGCCCTCTCACATAACGAGTTCGAATGCAACACTGTCTTGCTGTTCGCTGCAAGTGGACGGCACCAACTAATTCTACGTGGCGACCGTTACACTTATTAGATAAATTACTAACTAACCTGCCAGTTGATCTTCCGAATAGCCAGCCTGTAACAAAATTATTCACTTTTAATATTAATACTAAACGTCAAGGCAACAAAATTTTGCTACCTAAATAGAAACTATTTCGTATTTTACCATTTTTGTAATCGAATTTGATAATAGAACCCTTTTAGATAGCTGTGTTACTCTTCAGTATTGATTGCCTCTTTTATGTATGAGTCATAAACAAGTCGCTTATGTATATTATATATATGTGTGTGATGTGTGTATTCAACAAACAAAATTCTGCTGAATCGTAGATGGACAGCCTGACAAATGACAGTAACGACATTGACATTTCTGACAGAATCAAGATATTCTGAAGCGTAGACAGACTCAGTAGACAGATAATATTCTCTGACTATGAAGAATACTGAAGCGTATCGTATAATAGATGGATACTAATATTATAAACCTGAAGAGCATGTTCGTTTGGTTGCACGCGCTAATCTCAGGAACTACTGGTCCGATTTGAAAAATACTTTCAATGTTAGATAGCCCATTTATTTACTATTGCACAATATTTTTCCTATTATAGTTTGACAAAAAAGTCTAGAAACGGAACAATATTTTTGTCTGTTGGCAACAATCCTAAAAATAGTGTTAGGGTTTACACGATCAGTCTGGCGTCATTCTGGTAATGTTCTGGCATCAGTCTCAGACTGACGGACCAAAAAACACGATACATTTTGGATCATCAGTCCATCAATCAACAGATTACACGATCATTCTCCCATCATTCTGACCAGACTGATGTACTGGACTGACGCTAGACTGATCGTGTAACCCCTGTCTTAGAAATATATATTATAGTGTTCTATGTTCTGTTATGTAAATGTTATTACCATATTCCTCAACACATCTGATTATAGTCTGACGACAGATTTTACACATTATATTCTAACGATAGACAAGAACATTCATAAAAAGAATTTGTCTGAATATGTTATCTGTGGATGTAAGGTGACAAGATGTCCTCCTCATAGATTGATAGATTGAAATTGAGATTGATGAAATCGTAGAAGTGACACAACGTATTCGCTAGTTTCTTAACTACATTCTTTGTAACATTTATACTCTATTCCAAAACTTTTCAAGCCTGGTAGCCGCACTTACATCGTTGCCAGTGTAAATGCAGGCAAACTAGGATTTACTGTTGAATTCAAAGCCTAGTAATTTGTGCATTGTCACACATATTTTATATTATCTATACTAATATTACAAAGAGGAAAACTTAGTTTGTTTGTTTGGACTTTTTTGTTTGTTTGGAACTACTGGACCGATTTTAAAAAATTCTTTCACCATTCGAAAGCTACATTATCCACGAGTGACATAGGCTATATTTTATCCGGGTACGAGCAGTAATTCCCACGGGATGCGAGTGAAACCGCGGGAAAACGGCTAGTGTTTTATAAAGAAATAAAAAAACATAAAATAGGTGGTAATGTTTATTGTAATTATTTATCGCTATGACAACAATAAATTATGTTCACTACTTGTGTTCAGTAAAATTTTACCTACTACCCGTTTTCAACGAAGGAACATACACTATATGTTTTTTTAGTCTATGATTATAAGATGGCGAGACGTACAAATGAATAATTATTTTAATATTACAATTATAATGAAATTGCTAGCTATTCAATCGCTTGATCAGCATCTAACATTATGTAACCAAATTAGAAAGCTACCGAATTGTTATTTAGGTCCAAATATACATTGTGATTCGAATTGTCAAATTGACTGTGCCGCTCCGTGGACATCCAAACATTCCAAACTGAAGCAATGCCAAAATTGCCCTAATGATAATGACCATTGCTGTGTGTCAACTGCAAATCATTGGGACACAAAAATTGGTGAGAACTGAGAACGCATAATCTAGTATATAGGTACGTAGTACAACTAGCTTGACGTTTCATAAGAGCTTTTATAGGCCTATTTGAAATAAATTTTTTTGATTTGATTTTGATTTTGATTTGATACATACTTATAAATCGATGCATACGAACAGCACAGTGGCGCCCCAATTAATTTCTAGTTTCTACTCTTTTGCCAAGCTGTACAGTATGTACATTAAATATCGTTATGTCGCACATTGTTATTATAGGTCTAGGGACCGTCTTAAAAAGATTTTAAATAACATTTGATTGTATTGTGTAAAGGGTAAATCAAAAATTACTTTGAGATATAATAATACTGCAAACGATAAGGTCACATCTAGTCTTTACTTAGGTAAAATATAACATTAAAAACTAGTTTATATTTAAATTTCCCGCTCTAGTTGGAATTTCAACCTAATGCAAAACATTTTGCTATGCGTTCACTGGTGCTGGCAATACCTCGGACCGCCACCGGCGAATCAGCAAGGATCAGCGCGCGAATGGCGATTGGAGAACGCACGGGCGTCGAAGAAAGAAAATGGCAAAATGGTGTGATCCATTGATCTTATTTAGCAGGTTAGTGTTTAGTAATTATTATTAATTTGTACTAAAATAGTCATCGGTTTCGAAGAAATTATTAGCGAAATCTTTAGTTTTGTGATTTTACTTTGAATTACCGTTACTTATCGCATTGTGTGGCATGGCAAGTCCACAGACAGGCGGGCGACGGCGCTGTTCGGGTTTCGCTTTGTTCGCTCATCTCCACGTGCCTTCCGCCATTTAGGGTTCTTAAATCGTCAGATTGCTGTTAATCCAAAGATTTTTTGTTTGCAAATAATTTAAATCATTACAATACGTTGATAGGCCTGCGTATTTTCTACTAATTGAATCAATCGATGACAAAAAATAATAAAGCCGCAACCCGGCGGCGTGGTCCTGTTCGGCGGCAAGATCTGCTGAGCAGACGGCGTTTGAAGGTGGGGATCCACAGTGTGGCACAATATCTCGCTAGACGTTTAGAGAAGAGGCGAGGGCGCGCCGGGTGCTGATAGTGCGCCGTGTTGCAGGTGACAGCGAGGCGGGGCGATGGCTGCCGGCGGCGCTGAGTTCGTCGAGGGCTGGCTGGTCGCACAAGTTTTGGGGGAAGGTGCTTATGGCGAGTAAGTACGAAACCATTTGCAATATTTCTAGGTTTGCAAAGGGAATAATTATTCAATGACCTAACTGCAATATATGTACCTAGTTAGTGTATGTTATGTACCTTTAGTATATGATTGTGTATTGATTAATAATACATAATTCTTCTCCTCTTACTAATAAACTTCCAATATATTGATTCCCCTGAATAGATAACCCAAGTACCTACCTAGTATTAAGGGTGGTATTGATACTGAACCAGTTAGCAACAAATAACAATCAAGTTCATGGTTGCAGTGCACTCATCCTCAATGTACTGTTAGTGTTAAGAAACATGTTCTATGAACTGCATATATTGCATACATTTTGTACCTAATTTGTGAGACAAAGCATCATGCTCTCCATAGACTACTTCAGTAATTAACTTAGTAACATTCGGAGACTTCATTGATTCCTTTCAGCGGAAGGAATAAGTACAGATAACATATTTCAGTGGATGGGTACATAGTATTTTGTAAATTGATTTGATGAGACATCAGCTTTCAGCTGTCGACTGATGTATGTACTGATCAACAAGTGCTTCAGCAGAAACAAACAAATTAATTCTTTTAATTGTTTGTGGTCATCTGTTGAATATTTTTTGAAAACAATTTACCTACAGTGCTGTAACTTGGTGGTGCCTTGTAAACAATATTATGGTCAGTTGGACTGAGTTGCCGTTTAATCTTATAATATTTAGTACTGTACGTGGGTCTGATTCTGATAGGTTTTTACAAACCTCTTATTTTCCCTATCTGACTACCTTAGAAGAAAACTCAAGTGTATGTGATAATTGGTCATCTGTATGGGTTCAAAGAATATAAATATATCAAGGGAGATATATTGAGATATGTATCCAATATATATTAAGTTGGGCGATATTTTTGGGTTTCATACCCAAAGGGACCCTATTGCTAAGCCTCCAATGTCTGTCTGTCAGTCTCCAGGCTGTATTTCCGTTGCTGCTATAACAACAAATACAAAAAAAATATATATTAAGGGGGATCCCCATAAAAAAGTGTGAAACCCCAAATTATAACTTGTTATTTTTATGAAAAACTAACGTACCAGTCCAGTCTTACCACTGTGTATTGGGTTCCCCGGATACCTGAGTTGTGGAGGTCAGACATGCAGTCGCTCCATGTAAAACACTGGTTCTCAGCTGCATTCACTTGGACTAGGGAAAAGGGACAGATGAGCCGTTTCTCGCGGTGACACATGCATCCTGGGGGGGAACTACTTTCCATATCGAATGTGTGTAGGTGCCCATCAGATTTTTTTTTAATAATGTATTTCTCTTAGATCCTACTCATTGCAAACAATTTTAGTTAGATTTGTTAGATAGAGTTAGACCCGCGTCTTGGAGGAACTTCTTCCCTTACCCAGACAAAAGATAGCGTATGTTACTCAGGGACAGTAGCTTCCTGTCAGTTGTGATTTTCTTTAAATTGGTTCAGTAGTTACAAGCCTTGATAAAATAAAAAATCTATTTACTACACGTAAGATCATTTCATTGTTACACATGTTAAGTGTACATTTAATCATTAATTAGTTATTTATCTATAATTCAATATTTATAATTACAATATTTGAAGGGAATTTAAAATCAAGGTTCCAAGGATGTAAATCATAGCAAATACTTTTTTGTGTTTGTTTATGTATTTGTACAAAATGGAGATGCGTGCGAAATGGTAAAACTTCTGCCAAACAGCATCATGTTTTTTGTCTGACTTTTTTTATATTTACAAAGTACTTATCTATTTTATAATATTTACAAACTTAAAACTGACTTTTTTTAAATAATTTTAGCATGTTCATGTAACACATAAACAAGTATTCATAAATACTGGCTTCTGCCAGGTTTCACCCGCGTCCCGTGGGAAATACTCGGCGCACCCGGATAAAAAGTAGCCTATAACCTTCCTCTATAAATGGGCTATCTAACACTGAAAGATTTTTTCAAATAGGACCAGTATTTCCTGAGATGAGTAGAGTATATATATGTCACGGTAAATGCGGATATTGCGATAATTATGTATAATTACCGAGAACTATGCATAATTACCTGTGCTCGTGGTAAAGGTGATAAAAACTTTCAAATTAATCACATTTACCGGCAATTATATAAAATTACCGCACCCCTTTGGTAGATGTAGTCAATAATGAAATCATGTAATAAAACTGTAAACGAGCTGTAACTTAATTGAATTACTTTTTCGAAAAAAAAAGTGATATCCATATTTGTACACTACTGAAGCCATAACAATAGTTTTTAGAATTTTTGTTTGTTTTCGATGGAATCAAAAACGACTGAACCGATTGGGAAAATTCTTTCACTACTGGGAAGCTACACTACCCCCGGGTAACATAGGCTATGTTTTATCCGGGTACAGCAAGACGTTCCCACGGGACGCGAGTAAACCGCCGTAATATGTAAAAGCGATATAGCAATTATTGATTAATCACGAAATCTTAGTAACTATAACACATATAAGTTACTAGAACTTACAATTTGGCAGGAAGCTTCCATATAGGGTGTAAAAATGCGTGGGTGTGATTTTTTTTTTAAATTTCATCCCTGAGAAGGTAAAAATAGAGTTTTTATTAACTGAAGTCAGTTAATCCAAATCCAAAAAGGAGGAGGTTCTCAATTCGACCGTTTTTTTATTTTATGTATGTTAATCCATATCTCCGGCAGTTATAGACCGATTTGAGAAATCCTTTTTGTGTTTGAAAGAGTACGATGTCAGTGTGGTCCCATGGCAAGGAGACCAGGATCTGATGATGGGATCCTGGAGAAATTGAGAGAACTCTTCAAATTTCGTACGCTTTTTTACGTCGATGATTCGGGACTGACTGTTACTGTGGGTGGGTATTAAAGATATTATAGTTTTAGACCCGAAAACTGAAAAGCATAAAATAAAGAAAACTGTTTACAAAAAAACAATACCGACTTCACAAAAAAAAAAAACACTGAAAGGGATGAAATAAAACTTTTCACATGGCTCTAGAAGTCGGTGGCAAAATAAACACAGTCAACAGACCGGCAGACAGGGGTTGGGAGTTTGTATAGAAGTCCTATGTTATTGAAGTAACAACATGATATTTAGCAGATAGTTTAATTATAGGGTGTAAACATTAACTAAGAACAGATATTCAGATATTACAAAAAATCTGACCTTAGAGATTTAAAACTAAGATGGTAACTAAATTAGTAGTTTGTATGGAAGTTTTGAAGTAAGAGATTTAAAATATAGACTCTGTGGAAGTGTACTCTTCATGCCCACATAAATTAAATTTTTGACATGTCAGAATTTGAATGAAAAAAAAAACAGCCCCACTTTACGTGTAGGGGGAGGTAGTTACCATACTAAACTTTTTATTTTACCACTTTCTCGGCGTGATTGATGTATATTCTGGTACTCAACGACCGGACGGACAAAAAGACATGGCGAAACTATAAGGGTTTCTAGTTGACTACGAAACTATATTATCAGTGTGATAAAACCATTTCCCTCGGTTTCACCCATGTCCTGGGAAAAATACTTGTACTCGAATGAAATCTAGAATTTCTTTTATAGAAAGCCAAGACCGATTAATGAATTAAAAAAAATAATCTAGCAATTTAAATTACAAAACTGTGTTCTTTTTACCTAAGTATATTGAAAAACCAAGATGTAAAAGAGATATTCCGCATCGGAGTGACTAGTTGTAACAACGCGGAACTAGATCGAGACTGCAATTTAGGAAAAAAAACGACATGAGCGAGTCACGGCGGTTCGGCGCATCCTTGAAAGTTTATCCACCTCGCGCGGTCACTGCCGCCGACGCTTTCTGCAATCGTCTTTGAGAAGTTTGCCATCTCGGCGCACAAATTTGCACATAGCACGTCACGTTTGCGCTGTAGGTACGCGTGTATGACGGGGTCGGGCTCGGGGTTCGAATGGTGCGATCGCTGACGCGTGCGCTCCGCAGGGTGCGGCTGCTGGTGCACGCGCGCACGGGCGCGGCCGTGGCGCTGAAGGTGGCGCGGCCGGCCGGCGGCGCGGGCGAGGCG
>NWSH02000008.1:15469057-15479668 GCA_002382865.2 Heliothis virescens | reverse complement strand
GCGGGTGCCGCTGCTGCTGCTGCGAGGGACTGCGGCGGCGCGACGAGCGCGGTGCGGCTCTTTGGCGATTTAGCTCCGTGACGTGAGAAATGCTCATAAAGCTAGATTACCAAAGCACTGCACCGTCGCGATATCTACACGTCTGGGCGGCGCTGGATGCTACGTCTTCATTCGATGCAATGTATACCTCATGTGATAGAAATAGAATAGAATAGTTTATTTCTTCACAACAAGGTTCTACACTTTTTCTGTTAATCTAATTACTTACATGATAATGATATGATGACAATGATAACAGTTTTCCATTTGATAAGAGAAATGACGATGACGACCGTAGACCAGTATAAACTGTACTACAGTCGCCAACGCCTTCCACAGTAAAAGGTCATAAAAAGAAAAAAATATTGCTAAAGTAAAACAATATGTTCTGAACCAAAATTATTGAAGCTCCGGCCAATATTTTATTTCATAAGATCATGTCTACAAAATAAATCCGCACAGAGTCGAGCTACATGAAAGCACATTCGAACATCGTCCAAACAGACTCCGCTCACGGACACTTCATCTCAAACTGTCCTATCTGTCAAAACACAGCACAATTATGTCCTACTCATAAACTTCTATTTAGTGGCAAAATCGCGTGGTTATTCTTAAAAAAACAAAACACCGTCCGTTCGTCACAGCTGCACAGTCGACATGACGTGTCTGTGTGCGTGGTGTGCGTTACCCTAGCAAGAAAGTGTGTCCTAGAGTAACGTGAGTAGCATAAAAAATTTGTGCCTCGACTGCTGATCATGACACGGAAATTTTACTATGCATATTGTATTGTGTATATATTTTTACGTAGAAGTTTTTGAAGAGTAAAAGGAGACAATACTTTTTGTTTGGGAATTATGCCTCTGTGGCGTATAGTATCGAAACGTGATTCATTTATTTATTCCTTATAATATGAAGAGTTCAATAGGTAGGTATATTATCTACACCCCGTATGAACTTGCGTTTCGGCAATAAACTCTACAATTTATGACGAGAAATCGGTTTTTTGACTGCTCGGGTTCTAAACTTTAAAAGTGGTATAAAAACGTATTCCTGTTTGTTTAAAAACGTATTTGCAATGATTGTTACCACATTTACTTCAGTTAAATGATTAATTTTGCTATACCAAAAAGGATTCATAAAAGTCAAACATTTTTGGGGTCCATAATTAGTTGTCTCCTTTGGCTCATCAATCATCAATAGCTATAAAATGATGAATAATAAAGTTGATGAATAAACTTACCCACTTTTGATTTAACTGATTATTAATTTTCTTCGATATACTGTGTCTAAGCTCGCTTCCACCTCCCGTATGTTGTGGAAAAAACGATGACTTTGAAGAACGTCATTTGTTACAAATTTTACATCTCCGACGACTCGAGACCGAGACGAATTCCCCGACCGTTCCCGTCGACAGAGGCCGCGGGCCGCGCGTGGCGCTCCCAACCGACCGCGGCCGACGCCGCCGACCCAGCCGACCCCTCCGACCTCTCCGCCGCCGACATGGACGCGCTCATCAGCTACTCGCAGCCCGCGCACGCCGACGACCTGCTGCTGGGCACGCCGGCCGACGGCGCCGCCGCGCTGTCGCTGGGCCGCCGCATGACGCGCGTGTGGCTGCGCGCCGCCGGCCGCCGCGCCGGCGCGGACGCGCTGGCGGCCGCGTGCGCGCGCGCGGCTACGCCTGCCGCCGCCTGCACGCGCGCCTGCTGGCCGTGGAGTGCGGCGCCGAGCTGCGCATGCGCGCCGCGGCGCTGCGCTGCGGCGACGCGCTCACGCTGCTGGAGTTCCGGCGCTCGCGCGGCTGCGGCCTGGAGTTCAAGCGCCGCTACGTGGAGTTGCGCGACGGCGCTGCGCCCGCTGCACGCGCCCGAAGCCGCCGCCCTGCGACTCGTGACCCTCCACCGTCTCTTCGTTATTATTTAGTTTTAAGCAAGGACGTGCTACGTGCCTCCGCTGGCTACCTCTATGAAGAAGCTAAAGGATTTTTTTTTAACTCCAAACGACGAAGGTGTGATAGGAATTTGCCCTAAAAGAACTCAAGTGTTATATTCTAAAACTAATACATAGTAATCGAAAATATGAAGTAAGGTCTGGTAGGGGCAAGACCGAACGTTTTTCAATGAGATGAGCAGTGTTGTGTTTGAAGACGTGTAGAACCGTACATATAAGCGTATTCTAAAATGTTTTTGTCATGACTAAAGAGCAAAAGAATATATTTTTGTATCATATAATACCTTCCTATTAAATCTATTCGAAAGCAGAAAAAAAAATAAGGTTAAATGTGTTATTACGAAAATATGTCTAGGGGAAAGACAAAAGGTGATGGGGAAGACCGAAATAGTCTAAAATCGTTCAAATGAATATCTGACGCTGTTGATGCTCACTCGTCTTTATTTTGAAGTGGCTAGAATACTCGAACTACCAGTAGTGTCAAAAATGCCTTGCATTACAAGATAAAAACGAATTATTTGTTTGTATATTTCAATCTTACCCCACCGGGAAAGATTGAAGAGTCCCAATCTTTTCATACAGCTTGGCAAAATGACATTAAAAAATTACTGCCAATCTGTAATAAATCCTTTTATTCAATATTTAATAATAAATGATGTAGATTTAAAGCTCCGTTATCCTTGCTATGCTTCGGGTGACTATTTAGGGGAAACCGGATAGGGTTTGTTTTTGCAAATTTGGACGAGTTATCCTGACGAACTTAACTACCGGATGATATCTCATATATGAAAGACGGGAACGGTTGACATATGTCGGGCATGTTCACCAATCCGGGTGAGTCTATCAGACCATTTATTTTCCGGTTGTTCTGATTATGGCTAACGGTGAGTACTTGCACAGACAAACCCAAAGTGCGCCAAATCAACATCAGCAGCTTGCTTTGCCAATACAAACTTGTGGATCTTGAGTACTCCGTCATACCAAAGTATTTGCGCCACCCACCCAGGTTCTCGAAAATGGACCACTGTGACGTTGTAGGTCGATCTTCGATCACTGACAGACTATTGTGAGCCAATAAGCCTGATATAGTGTGATAAGACGGATTAGGCGCCGCCGCGCGATGATACGTCGATGATCGCCGATTCCGCTATTGACGAAACCTCGTGAAAGCTGAGAACGAGACAACAAATTTAAGTATCTCGACTTAGCGCACGAGTGTGCAGTGGATTCAACGGGGCTGTTATTGTGCCGAAGTCGTTACGGCCAATGGCTTAAAGCAAGAGCCTCACGGACCAAACATCTGCAGAGGCTCTCGTTAGGCGGCTGGGTCAAGGGACTGATTCAGAAGCGGTACTCCTTTGATACGGCGCGTATTGTTGAGGAGGTCCTGTCTCGGGACCCTAACCACCGGTACCGGACCGTGCCCGGAACCCGGTGCTACCTGTTTATATTTTTAAATGTTTTATATTCTTCTTTTTTTATATAAATTTGAAATGTAAGAAATATGTGAAAATAAATAAATGGAATTAATAATAAGTAATTAAAATCCACACCAATTTGAATGAAACTATGAGTTTTTAAATCGGTCAGGATACGGCTTATATGTTCTTCTTACCCCGTCAAATTTTTATGGGTGAAGATGGAAAGTTGTAATAACTCCTAAAATACGTTATAAAAACATATTTAGGTGTAATAACACGACTAAAAATTCAAAATAATGAGCAGGTATTCCAATAAAACACTCGTACCTACCTCATAAGTGAAGTTATGGAACTCGGGGGAAGATAAAAAAACTCGATTTAACTTCGAAAAAGTCACGACTCGGGTATTTAAGTTTTTAACACGACCAATCACTCGAAATGGCAAACGCTGAATGAGAAAGTTTGGCGTAACAAAATGGCGATTCTAATAATGTTGCTATCACTGCAAAATCTGCACTTAATCTGGAGTTATGGATGACATTTTGTGTTACCCCGTTTTTCATCTTGCCCCCACTGACCTTACCTACCTTTAACACAGTACAGCGACAGACTGCTATATTAATAAATAAAAGATTGGGTCCAAGACTGACCCTGTAAAGGCTTCAATCGAATACTATTTTTGTACTTAAAATAAATTTGGAATAAAAAAAGATTGTTTCATTTAATAGCGTCCGCCAGCCGTTTCCAATAGATGAAACCTTGATGATGAAATAGTACTACCTACCCCGAAAAACGTCACATGGGCACAAAATAAAGATTTGCAGAAGACAGCACATCAAGTTACCACAATAGGGATGTGGACTATTTTTGGGGAAGTGTTTAAAACTATGCATAAGTAGCAAATATAACCCAAAGCAGGCCTCTGTCACTCGATGTACTTGCGCGCGATAAGTGCCTACCGCTCGCTGGTCGTTCGACTGACCTTATCGCTAAGGGGTTTCAACAGTCGGTCGCGCCGTGCGTGTACCTACAACTTACATTTATATTTATTGTTTAGTGAAAATGTCGGCTTCGACTGGCCTGTTATGTGCTGTGCATGTGTTTTGATTCGTGTGTATACGTAATTGTAGACATGTTGATAGCGTTAAAAAAATATTGGACACGTATTTTTTAGTTTAACAAAACAATAAATATTTAATTAAATATAACGCAATAAAAGGATTAGGAGTGGGGGCTTGTGCCGTCACAGTTTAGTAAAATTTGTACCGAGAAGTGACGTAACAACGACAAAATTCAAACGTGTTTTTGTTGTTATTTGTTTGTGGGAGCAAAAAACAAATACGTGTCCATTATTTTAGGGTTATCTAAAAGACAGACTTATTTTTTTTTTAAAGTTCTGTGTTGTAACTTTTAAGTAATTTGTCTTTAAACTCTTCAGCTTTATAATATTAAGTATAGATATGCATTTAGAAACATTCTACATAAATGTAGGTCTGTATGAACATAGGTTACATTTTTTTTAAATAAATTAATAAGTACCTATGGTCTGTTCGCGATAGGAATAGAAAGAAGTTTAATAAGGCTCTTTTAGGCGTCCACTTCAAAATATAATTACAACAAAAATGATAACGCTACAGATTGATGTGGAAAAAATATAATTAATTTAAATAACAGCCGTCACGCTTAATTGTACATATTTAAACTATCTACTTTCTGAAATTACAAGATTTTCATTTAATATCGTTTATTTTGACATTCTGTTGTCGTGTCGACGTTAAAAAAATCTAAAAGAAGCAGGGGTAGAGAGTACTGGGAATGTTTTCACGTCACTGTAAATTTTCTCAGACAGTCTGAGACCAAGTCACAAAATGNTTCGCGATAGGAATAGAAAGAAGTTTAATAAGGCTCTTTTAGGCGTCCACTTCAAAATATAATTACAACAAAAATGATAACGCTACAGATTGATGTGGAAAAAATATAATTAATTTAAATAACAGCCGTCACGCTTAATTGTACATATTTAAACTATCTACTTTCTGAAATTACAAGATTTTCATTTAATATCGTTTATTTTGACATTCTGTTGTCGTGTCGACGTTAAAAAAATCTAAAAGAAGCAGGGGTAGACTACTGGGAATGTTTTCACGTCATTGTCAATTTTCTCAGACAGTCTCAGACCAAGTCACAAAATGTATAATATCGAAAATTTTCGTTTAGTTAATTTATGGAATCACAAAGCAAAGAAAATAAAATAATTAATTTTAATAGCAGCTACCACGCACAATTATTCTTATTTAACCTATCGACCATATGAAATTATAATATTTAATATTGTTTTTTTGTAATATTCTGTCGTTGTCTAAAATCTAATAGTATCAAAACGTTTACACGTATTTCTACCAAAACTAAAATCTTACTCTATTCTCTTCATAAACTGTGGCAGTACGTGAATTTTTAATTTTGGGAGGTTTTGTCAAATATGATCTGTCAAATTGTGTGAGTACGCCTTTTCTCGTTATAACTGAATTTTCGTGATTTTGTTGTTTATTGTTACTGTTATTGTTGCCCGAAATAATAATTCGTTTAAATTAGACGAAGTGAAGCGGTAACTTCCTCAAGCACTATCATATATTATGACAGAGAAATGGCAATTTTGCTTTGTTAATACGATTAAAGAAGAGGAAAAGTGATGTCAACTTGATAGTATAATACTTAATGTCGTTGAAAGGTTCATTTTTAACGTTGGTGGAACTTCTTCATCATCATCACCGTCATCAACAGAGGACGATGACTGACAGAATAAAATTAGTCACCTGTCATCTCCATTGTATTAATTTATTAATTTTGTATACAAAATTATTGTTACTAAACACTGTTTCATTTCACGTCATTCACCTCGTGACGAGTACATAGATAGGATGTAATTTACTGTACGCCATACATATTATTTATTCAAATTATTTGAACTTAACTTGAAACAAAAGGTATCGTACTCCTGCTTCTGCGAGCCTCTTTTTTCTAACGTTATCGTGAACAGGGTATACATATACTTAAATATGTAAGAGGCAACCCTACGCGCGGCCACAGTTACGTCACCGTGCGCTATCGCATAGGAATAAGAACCGAGCGGTCGACTTGATAAGGTTCACTTTCGCATCGCAGCATCGTCTTGAGGAATTTGTAGGTGCTTATAACAGTAGGTATTGACTTTTTTGTATGGAGTGATTTATCTGTCCTTTCCTAATCTGTGCCCAAAGTATTTATTATAATTTTTTTATTACAAGTAATACCTTTAAAATAATTTATTTAAAATTCAATTTAAAATTTCGCGCAAATACGCGGATACCTGTCAAACGCCTGCTGTGACGTTACTTGTTGCCAAACATTGTCGAATTGTCAAATCCAAATATCAAAAACACCATAGTAATTGACGGCGAAAATTATTGTTTGGCAACAAGTCGGCTGCCCCATTTCAAAACCTAGTAAGGGCTTTTAGCAAAATTTTACAGGGGAGCGCATAAACGTAAAATAGGTCAGCCTATCAAAAGTATTTATGTTAAGTTGAAAAAAGCTATTGGTTGTAAAATATACTAAATAATGAACACATAGTGCTATCTATATTTTAATACTTGTGTGTATTACATATTTTATACCCCTTACTAACTTTGATAATTGACGCGAAGTAGGAATTTCATGTAGCCATTTACTTTTATAACATAGTAAGAGCATTTACTAGGTTTTGTTCTGGTTTACGGAGCACGGAACTTAGCATATCTCATAGACAAAATTTTAGTAACTCTATAAGGTATATGAATAAAATAATGATTAATTGAATAAATCCGTTTATCAATTTTCAAATCAGGTCAAACACAGAAGAAAATAAATGCTGAATAGGTTTATTCAGCTGCTGTAGTCATTTGTCCAACATTAGACAAATCAACATCAACAGACAAGTCATTAACGGGCAAATTAACCTTAATGCCTTTCTTGTTTCAGGGATCAGGCATACCAATTTATTTATAATGTCTTCTTTCATATTTTGTTTAAGGTTCCTTGGATTAACAATAGTCTCAAGAAGGACCATACAATTATTATTTTTTTTTCATTATAAAATCCAGTTCCTGCCAGGGTTCATCACATCAGAAAGATAAAATAATTTCAAAAAAACACTGAAAGGGATAAAATAAAACTAGTCAAATTAGAAATTAAAATGGGAAGAGTAGTAACTACTATATTTTATTATGCTTTAGTTAAAAATTACCAGAAAATTTTGCTGTCCTTAAAAAAATACATCAAATATCGTTAAAAATCGGGTTTTGAGCATCTTAATTTGGTATATCTCCATATCCTGAGCTGCTTGAGCAACTTTATGTTTTGGATTCAGTATCAAATAATCTACAAGAAATTATATATTTCACCTCGGCAACAAAAATGTTGTAAACTAGTGTAATCTTTGCTGTATAAAGGGTCCAATTTTTATTTTCGACCCTTGTTTTACACAGCAATACACCCCATAACCACTCGCTTTAACTATTTCAAAAACCTAGTAAAGCGCTACGACCATTTAAAAACCTAGCAAGTTCAGGGAGTTACTAGGTTTTGAAATGGTTAAAGTGACATACTAGGTTTTAAAGTGGTCAGGGGGGAGCGAATGGAGCACTTACTAGGTTTCGATGATTTAATATTTCAGCTTTCAGGCGAGTTTCAGACTCTGGTGTTTTTGTATTTGGTAGAGACTGATTAGGTTAGCAAGATAGCGCAATAAAACGATTTTTGTAAAAAATGTCCCTTACTGGGTTTTGAAATGGGACAGCCGAAGTGACGTCACGCATTTTGAATGTTGTTCATTGTCACGTGACTTGAGGGTGAAATATTTAATTACATTTTATTAAATAAAAAAATAATCCCTTGTTTATTGAGGAAAATATTGTGTTTTTTATTATTTTTACTATAGAAACTACCTTTTCGTGGTAAAATTTTATACTAGTTTGAGTACAGTCCACATCCGAATTGTCAGATTTCTGCTTTATCTTAACTACTTTATCACAACAATGGAAGGTTTAAGTGAGTGCGACCCCTGGAAGCGGGAAATTACAAATTACTTACTTTATGGTACTTACCTCTATTACAACCGCAAAAGATAAGATCACACCTCATAATTATTGAGTGTTAGCTTAGGTAAAACATGAAAAACCATTTTATATTTGAGGCCATGAGAGCCAGAGCGGCCTAACTTTGCTTTTAAAACTATTTTTAGGCCATTGTGGCGCTGTAAGATATCGTTTACTTATTTTTTGTCAAATAAAATTAGTTTTGAAAAACCGGCCAAGTGCGAGTCGGACTCGCGCACGAAGGGTTCCGTTCCATTATCTATGAAAAATAAACGTACCCACTACCTGCAATTAGCCAAAACACAAACATTTCTCGGTAACAAAAAATAACTTTATTAATATATTTAAAGGAGATATCTAATTCTGGGCCTGAAAATCATTTTGCCTGTACAAGAATGAGATATGTACCAAAATAATCGTCTATTTTCCGTTATTTATATAATTTTAATCTTAATGTTATTAGCAATGGCCAAGTATATAAAATAATTCGATTTCTTTACATAAAAAATCTTACTAAATGTTAATGTCAAGTTGTCAACATGACAGATGTAATGTCAGTTATGGTGTTCCTTATATTAATGAATAGGTTCTCTTTTATTATTCATAATAATCTTAAAAAAGAAGATGGTCGTCGAACCATTCGTAATAATGTGTTTTACTTTAATATTTTATTGCAATTTTAGATTATATCAAATCCTCTATTAAATAGAACATTAACAAATGCATGCTGGCTAGGCCTTCAACAAACACAGTTTTTAGTTGAGGTTTTCAGTAAGATCAACCATGTAAATCTGAATTCTGAAGTCAGGGTCTCTTGTTCGGGTCCCGCCAGACAATACTCTACATAGGGAAATACTCGTATATGAAAAAAAAATATCCTTTAATCTTTTTTTATCGCTTACCTCCCGTATATTTTTTAACCGACTTCAACAAAAAGGAGGAGGTTCTCAATTCGGCCGGTATATTTTTTTTATGTANTAGATTATATCAAATCCTCTATTAAATAGAACATTAACAAATGCATGCTGGCTAGGCCTTCAACAAACACAGTTTTTAGTTGAGGTTTTCAGTAAGATCAACCATGTAAATCTGAATTCTGAAGTCAGGGTCTCTTGTTCGGGTCCCGCCAGACAATACTCTACATAGGGAAATACTCGTATATGAAAAAAAAATATCCTTTAATCTTTTTTTATCGCTTACCTCCCGTATATTTTTTAACCGACTTCAACAAAAAGGAGGAGGTTCTCAATTCGGCCGGTATATTTTTTTTATGTATGTACACCGATTACTCCGAGGTTTCTGAACCGATTTACGTAATTCTTTTTTTGTTTGATACGGAATAGCTTCGAATTGGTCCCATAAAAATTTTATCCAGGTGGGCCCGTTAGTTTTCATTTTAGGAGCATTTTTCTAAAAAAAATACCTGTAAATTTTACGTGGATGACTTGATAACAGGCCGGTGAGGCCTGTTATCAAGTCATCCACGTAAAATTTTATTGCATTTTTTTTTAGGTAGGGTATCTCGCGGTTCAGCCGAGAGGCTGAATTTTTTGCATAATTTACAAAATGTATTTATACTATTCCTTGTAACGAAACCATAGCTCGCTTTTAAATGCGGCAACGCCATCTAGTTATACAAAATACAACATATACCGGGAACATTGAAAGCAAACATAACCTAAAAGATAACATTGTCTGATTTTAACAATTTGGCCATTGCTGGGAGACGTGATATTCAGGCTCTTGAAACCTTCGTAAATACTCTAACTTATGGCCAAATTCCATCCTTGTACATTCCAGGCCCAAATTTGTATGGATTTTAAGTTTCTCCTTTTATCAATAAACTAAAAGATTTCCTTATAAGTAAATGTTACTATAGTATAAACCAATATCTAAACGATAAATAAATAAAAATAATCTTCTATTATACGTTCATACACATATTCTACATAGGTACATAAAAACCAAGCAATTCATCTAATAAACAAACCTAAGATATAATAAAGATTAGTAGGTATAGGGAGCCGCCCTCTAATATTATTATTTTTTTATTTTTGCATAAGAATCGTAAAGCGGTTAATGTAATACGT
>NWSH02000008.1:15419608-15432746 GCA_002382865.2 Heliothis virescens | reverse complement strand
TTGTAACGAATAGGCTCCGGGTTTACTGAACCGATTCGAATAATTAATTATTTATCTGTTGGGAAGCTACATTATACCCGAGTAACATAGGCTATATTATCCAGGTAGGTAAGTACGGGCAGCATCTCCCGCGGGACGCGAGTGAACCCACGGGGAAACGGCTGTATTTTATAAATGCGAAAGCAATTCTGTCTGTCTGTGTGTGGAGCTTTATTAGTTAAAGCCGCGGAGAACATTATATAAGTCAAAAGTACTTTTGACTAAAGAGGTTGGTCAAAAGTAGTTTTAACTGAAATAAAGCATCAATCAAAAGTGCTATTAACTCGTTAGGTGTGAATAAATTAATTATAATTTTATTTAATATGATCTAAATTAAAATGTTCTAAGTATCATGTTGAATAATGTGTATTACCTATTCCGAATGTTTATTTATTGCTATAAAATAAATGTCCTAAAACATAGTTAAAAGGCAGGTTTAATGGCAGAAACGAATCGCTGTAAATCCGACTCCACGTAGTCTTGTCTGTCCTACCCCTCCCTAGAGTGTAATTCAAAATCGCGTAGGCGCGGAGGGGCGAGGCGGGCCGCGAGTTGAGGAGCAGGTGGTTGTAACACTTGCCACCGCGGCTGAGGCTGGCCGAGCAAGCCGAAGCTGTGGTGGTGAGCGTTAAACCTATCTGCGACGATAAATTCGCGTGGGACCGCCAGAGCCCTGCAGCGCTGGAGCCGTGACAGAAACCATGCTTGCCGCATGATCCATGCTTGCTTGCATGTGCATTGTATGTGCGTTTTTCGTTATTTTTTTTTAATCGACCACCTTAACTTTTTAAGAGTTTTGACTGATACAACCAGTCAAAACCGCTTTTGACGGAATCTCTTCTTCAAAAGTAGTTTTAACCAACGCCATTGGGCAAAAGTACTTTTGAATGTTATTTTAGTCAAAACTATTATTGACTAAAGCTTACGGTTAAAAGTAGTTTTGACTGATTTAGCTAGTCAATAGTACTTTTGACTGGTAAAGAGTTTTGACTGCAACATATATAACTACTTTACTTGATATTTCGGTCGCTCACGACCGCGACGCATGCGTCAGCTATTCCGATAATTCAGCGAGAACAACGTAGTGATTAGTTGGAGGTGGCGTGCGCAGGGCCCCGGCAGCTGCTACCTGTTCAACTGCGGGCCGCCCGAGGACTTCCGCTGCAAGTTCACGGCACATAGCAACTTCAGCAGCGGCGTGCTGGCCATCAGCCGGCGCCTGGCCGAGCTGCAGGACCAGGAGCGCCTGGCGCACCATGAGCAGGAGCTCGCCAACCTGCGGTACGCCGCGCGTTATTTGAAATTTAGTAATCCACACCATATCCGAATAGGAGTGCTAAAATATTGCTGAAATCTATCTTTAGTAATCTTTGTCATTTCAATTTGATTCGGAATTTCGTCGATTTCGATAGTACAAGTAGTACAGTGATGATAGTGTGTGGGGTGTGTTGCAGGAGCGGGCCGGCCACCAGCACCGCGCGCACCACGGCGGCCAGCACGCCGGCCCCCGCGCCCGCCCTGCCCGCCGCGCCCGCGCCCACCCCCGCACGTACGAGCCCCCGAGTACTAGTACCGACAGCGTGACGCCGCCTGTCCGGGCTCGGCGCTACATGCACACGTGACATGTTGCAGCGAGCGCGCGCTGCAGCCGCTACCAGTTCGCGTGCCGGCGCGGCGGCGAGTGCATCGCTGTGTACAACGCGTGCGACGGAGTGCCGCAGTGCGCCGATGGCTCCGACGAGGCGCCCGAGCTGGGCTGCCCGCCCGCCCGCGCGCCGCCCAGCACCGCGCCGCCGCCGCCCAAGCCGCTGCAGGCGGCGGCGGGCCCCACCGCGCCGCCTGTCGGGTACGGCGAGCTCGAGGCGCACGCGGCAGGCGCAGAGGCGAGGTTCCGCGCTGGTGACGGCGGCGGCCAGCTGCTGCAGGCCGTGCCGGAGCCGGCGGCCGACGTGCCGGAGCGCTGGCCGCACCGCCTGTCGCAGGCGCAGCCGCAGCACCGGTATAACGGTAAGCGCGCCGATTGCCGACAGTATGCCCACCACCGCAGCTCTACACCGGGACTATTAGAACACGATATATGTTCTGAAAGAACCTATATTGTGTTCTGTTCTTTAGCTGTTATGTTAATGGAATGCATATTAGCAATGTTTCAGTAAAATCAATTTCAATCGAATCGTAATATTCTTATATGTTTTTAACTCATTAAATTAAACGCTGTAGTGTAAGTTCCTTAGTGTACTGGTGTTTTGCGAAACAATTGAATGGACAGCAGTGTTATAATTTGGTCAGAGGCAGGAGCGAGCTCGCACATCTTCAGCCACAAGGGCGGGTTGCTGCAGGAGCCGGAGGGCGGCGCGCAGTTCCCGGCGTTCGAGCCGCCCGCGCCGTGGCCGCGCCGCGCCTGGCCGCCGCCGCCCAACGGTAACCGACCTCGGGCTCAGGCTAGCCTCAAACACTTCCACCCAGTTTGGTTTCCCTATGTGGTCGGCGACAGTACGCATTGTTATAAGACTCGCATTCTCCGAGGACATACCTACGCATGGGATTACGAGGAAAACTGTTCGTCTTCGGAAGACGTGTGTGTTAATTTTAGTTATTTATTAATTGCGCTAGGCTTTTGGCTCCTCTGATTCTGAGTAAGTGCTCCGATGTTCGCTTTAAATCACCAACCCGCATTGAGCAAGCGAGATGATTAGGTACCTAACGCCCTTCTCTGTGTGCGAGGAGGCCTGTGCTCGGCAGTAGGACTATAGAAGTTGTGTTGTATGTGCGAGTGGTGCAGCAGGACTGACTCAGCTTGCGTGCGCAGGTGGGCTGGGGCCGGAGGGCGAGCGCTGGGCCGGCTACTGGCCCGAGCCCGACCCGCGCCGCGCCTGGCCGGTGCCGCGCGCTGACCAGGTACCCAGCACCCATCACTACTCTACAGTTTTCAGAAGCGCGAATACCGTGCAACGGGGTCTCGGGTTCGATTCCCGTGTCAGACCGAAATAGCTTCGAATTTTCATAAAACAGCCCGCTAGATGGAAAGTCGGTTATATTGGTAGGTTCGACCATTTCACAGTACCTAGGTAGATAACAACGCAGAGTAGTAACCGAAGAACGATAACCGCGGTATTTCGTTCCCCACAAGGAGATGCCGGTGTACATTCCACCGAAGACCATGCCGGAGATCCCGGTGGTCTACTCCAGCCAGCAGCAGACGCTACGCGACAGCCCTAAGAAGGGTTTCGAGCTCCTGAAAAAGGAGACGTCGGAGGCACCGCCCCCTGAGCGTCACAACTCCAGCGCAGCCAACGTCACGCGCGACAAGGTGACCTCATTCTTTTCAAATTCGTGCATAACTGTTTTGACAATTAAGACACACATGAACGGCACCGCGCGGCTCCAACGCAGCGATTAACTTGTCATTTGATTTATTGTATTCTCATAAAAACTTTTAATAACGTCAATATAAAAAAATCTAAGGTGGGGTGACAGCGAGCTTGAAGCTACCTAACAACAGCTGCGCCGTGCCGCTCGTAAGTCGTATGTGCCATGACCTTTACGCGTACTAGACCCGAATTGTCATTAATCATCAATATCAATACAAATTATAAAACAAAGTCCCCCGCCGCGTCTGTCTGTCTGTTCGCGATTTACTCGAAAAGTGCTGAACGGATTTTCATTCGGTTTTCAATAATAGATAGAACAATTCTTGAGGAAGGTGAAGAGCTCGTGGCTAAGTCAAAGCCGCGCGGATCGATCGATCATAAGGTTAAGCAACGCTTGACGCGGTCGGTCCGTGGATGGGGTGACCATCTTTCATAACGAGTTCATTCCGTGTTTCGGAAGGACATTAAACATGGGTCGCCGGCTGTCATTTTAAACATCTTGGCAGTCGTTACGGGTAGTCAGAAACCAGAAAAGTCTGACAACCAGTCTACCAAGGGGGCCAGGATTGCCCAGGTAACTGGTGTGGAGTCAGACAGGCAGTCGCTCCATGTAAAAACACTGCGTTTCTCAGCTGCATCGTTTAGACTGGAAGCCGACCCCAAAAAGTTGGGAAAAGGCTAGGCAGATGAGATGATGAATTCTTGAGGAAGGTTTTAGTGTATAGTAAGTTTATGTTTTTCGTAAAATCCGTTCTTATATAATGTCTACACCCTACAACGGACCTATCTGCTAAATTTCATGTCTCTTACTTCAAAAATCATTGTACTTCCATACAAAATTGTTTCTTAGAATATTTTTACACCCTGGAACCTACCTGCCTTTAAAGTTGGTAGGTGTTATAATTGTTTCTGAGATTTCGTCATTAATCAGTGAGCTTTCATATTACCGCAGTTTTACTTGCCTCTCGTCGGAACGACTTGCCGTACCCGGACAAAATATAGCCTATGTTACCCGCGGATAGTGTAGCTTCCCAACAGTGAAAGAATTTTTCAAATTCGTTGAGCCGTTTTTGATTCCATAACGAAGAGACAAACCGACAAACAGACAAAAATTTTAAAAACGATTGTTTTGGCTTCAGTAGCATACAAATAATGCATAACACTATTTTTTTCGAAAAATATTCAATGTAAAGACACAGCTCTGTCTACAATTTTATTATATGTATAGAATAGAAAACCGAAACGAAACGAGGGCGGGCAGCTAGTTAAACATATGATTTCCGTTTCACGCTCAATACAGTAAGTACAATGCATGCCTCATGCGTATACCTTACTAGCTTCTGCCAGCGGCTTCCCCGCGTAAAACTTAAAATCCCGTTTTTCCCCGTGGGAATTTCTCAAGAGTCTCAAGATGTACCTATGTGGAAAATTTCAGTTTTATAGGTGCACGGGTTTGAGCCCTGCGATGATGAGTTATTAGTGAATGAGTCAGAACTATGATTTTATACCGTGCTGCTTTTCACATCTCTTTGGGCGCTTTGGAGTGTTGGTCAATTTCTTTATGGCACTAATTTAACGAGGCAGTTGTAATTAGCAGTTTTGGTAAGTTAAAAATTATAAATGGCACGTTTAATAACTAGTTCAGCTCAGCAGTTAAAACTAAGCAGTAAAGTATACAAAAATTTGTAATAAAAAATAATGAAATGGATCAGTGAATATACTCGTATGTATAATTGACCAGAACAATAATTAAATGAGCGGTAAAATTATTAAACGAGCGGTTACATGTGGGCAGTAATAAATCGGAATTTGTCGGTAAGAAATCTCATTGTGATAATCTCACGCAGGCATGATTTCTGTCACGGCTCCGGCGCTGCGGGGCTCCGCGCCTACACGATTTTGAATTACACTCTCTAGGGATAGGGCAGGACTACGTAGAGTCGGATTTACAGCGATTCGTTTTTGCCATTCAAACCTAGTTTATGACAAACTTGTTATGGAGCAAGAGCCAGTGGCTGCCAGACCTTCGTGATTTTATAAAAGCTGAAATTTCTCCCATACGTGCCTCTAGTATAGATACTAACAATCCCCACACATGATACCTGGGTAGTGGTTGCTTTAGCAGATAACAGGTAACAAAGGTGTATAAAATTCCATCTCAAATTCGTTATTTTATAAAACTTAATTTTTGGATATTTTATTCGTGATAATATCAGAATTCACCTTATTCATTGCCAGACACTTCGTATGGTTGCAACCCCCTGCCAGACACCCCTAAACTATGATAATTTGTAGTTCTACTTTCGTCATTTTATAAAAGCTGAATTTTATATATGTTATTTGAGACACTATGTTAAGATGTTTTCTCGAGAGCCAGACAGTTCCGAAGGTTGTTTCATCCTGCCAGACGCAATAGCGGCAATATACCATAGTTAAGCAAATAAGCAATATGTTCTAAAATACTAAGACTTGGTAAGTGGAGTGTTAAGACGAAATGTAGGGCCCAAAAAGACCTTTCGATTGGTATATGACTCATTACTAGAGGGAGGATACCATTCCTTAAATCCATATTAAGTATCGGCAATATACCTTAGTTAAGCCATATGTTCTAAAATACTAAGAATTGTTAAGTAGTGTGTTAAGACGAAATGTAGCGCTTAAAAAGACCTCTTGATTGGTATATGATTCATTACTAGAGAGGAGATATCATTCCTTAAATCCATATAAAGTATCGACATTACGCCTTATTTAAGTAACATGTTTTAAAATACTAAGACTTGGCAAGTGGAATGTTAATACGAAATATAGGGCTTAAAAAGACCTCTTGATTGGTATATGATTCATTACTAGAGAGCAGATATCATTTCTTAAATCCACATAAAGTATCGACATTTCGTCCAAACATTTCGCCCATTCTCCTTTAAAATTGTTTTACATTTCTTTAAAGTCTCCTCATAAAATAATATAAGATCTTCACCACTTAACTAAGGCGTAATGTCGATACTTTATGTGGATTTAAGGAATGATATCTCCTCTCTAGTAATGAATCATATACCAATCGAAAGGTCTTTTTAGGCCCTACATTTCGTCTTAACACTCCACTGACCAAGTCTTAGTATTATAGAATATGTTGCTTAACAAAGGCGTAATGTCGATACTTTATGTGGATTTAAGGAATGATATCTGCTCTCTAGTAATGAATCATACACCAATCAAGAGGTCTTTTTAAGCGCTACATTTCGTCTTAACACACTACTTAACAATTCTTAGTATTTTAGAACATATTGCTTATTTGCTTAACTATGGTATATTGCCGCTATTGCGTCTGGCAGGATGAAACAACCTTCGGAACTGTCTGGCTCTCGAGAAAACATCTTAACATAGTGTCTCAAATAACATATATAAAATTCAGCTTTTATAAAATGACGAAAGTAGAACTACAAATTATCATAGTTTAGGGGTGTCTGGCAGGGGGTTGCAACCATACGAAGTGTCTGGCAATGAATAAGGTGAATTCTGATATTATCACGAATAAAATATCCAAAAATTAAGTTTTATAAAATAACGAATTTGAGATGGAATTTTATACACCTTTGTTACCTGTTATCTGCTAAAGGAACCACTACCCAGGTATCTTGTGTGGGGATTGTTAGTATCTATACTAGAGGCACGTATGGGAGAAATTTCAGCTTTTATAAAATCACGAAGGTCTGGCAGCCACTGGCTCTTGGGCTGTTATGGATAATGATTTTCGGAAATAAAAATTTAGGTGACGAAACCCTCGTTATGGTCTGCCACTTATTCCGTCATTTTTACGACTCATTCGATAATTGGACTGCTCAATTATTTTTAGAATTGACATTGTATGATAAAATAACCCAACTAATTGTTTTTTATGACTCTCAATGTTTTACTGTCGCAATAATTAATCAGCCGCCATTAAATTAAATAAAACTTAAACAAAAAATCAATTCAATCAATCAATTCAATTTTTTTACATCTTGACTTGTCTATAGATAAGTCTTTAAAAATGAGATTGAGGTTTCTAAAACCATTTTTTCTCAAAGTCAATCATTTCAGAGTGAGACGCTTTCAAAGTGCTAAAATGTGTGTCCCTCTCTGTAATTTCTAAACTACCAAAGTGAAAAATCTAAAAAAAAATATGTTATAGATTTTAATAAAAACTATCAACCAAAATTGGTTTAAACGAAATACAGTCAGTAGTTTTTGAGTTAAGTATAGCACTTTTTCAGTAGGTAACCGCAAAGTATAACTTTGTTATTCATATATTTGTTTGAAAAACAAAGTTATTTTTTGTTGCCGAGAAATGTTCGTGTTTCGGCTAATTGTAGGTAGTAGGTACGTTTATTTTTCATAGATAATGGAACGGAACCCTTCGTGCGCGAGTCCGACTCGCACTTGGCCGGTTTTTTTCATAATTGACATTCAATAGTTGTTACTTAAGCGCAGGTTGTGCCTCCGAGTAAGCCGGCGGAGGGCGCGGAGAAGAAGGCGGCGGCGGCGGCGCACGTGCACTTCCCCGCCGACGAGCACGACGGGCTGAGCGAGCACCCGCCCGCCGCCATGATGCTGCTCGTGCTGGGTGAGTGCCGCGCGGCGGGTGCCCCGGCGCCTGCGCACGTACCTATGTGCATTGTGCATACGTTGCAGGGCTGTTCATGCTGACGGCGATGCTGGGCATGCTGACGTGCCGCGCGCGCGCTGCCATGCGGCGGCGGCGCGGCCGCGGCAAGTCGCCGTTCGCGCACGACGCCGACTACCTCGTCAACGGCATGTACTTGTAGCAGCCGACGAGCTCCACATCAGTTAAATAAATTATCACTTTATCGCCATCTTTTAGTGACATATACTATGCAACTTTCTTAAAGAAATAAAATATATTTTTATTAATTTCGTGAATTTTCTATTGATTGACTAGTTACCTATGTAGCTTTTATATGAATTTATATTCGAGTTTAGAGTACCTCCAATCTCAGTACCATTTTTTATTAGATTTGCCGTCAACAAACAGGAACGTCTACTGAAGGTAGAAAAAACTCGTGCTCGCTCATTCTGTTACTAATTCCTCCTGTTTTTTTTACCTCATAATTCGAGATCCTACTGTAAAGGTGGATCCACACATTACGAGCATGCGCTCCGCACGGCGCACAACGCATGTCTTGGCTTGAGGGGGGCGTGTTGACAAATTATACCAACATATTATGCTCGGGTCGAGGTTGTGTGTACGCGCGCATTATAAACGACAAAGAAATGTTAAGAAAAGCAGTTTTATTATACGAAAGTAATAGATTATTATGGGATCTTAAACATAATCATTATTGACTGCTGCTGTGTGGGTTGGATCGGCCCGAGCATACCCAACATTCACGTGGTATGTCTCTGCAACTTAATGGGACAATGTCGCTCGACATTTACCTTGTTCACATTGGCCAGTCGTGATCGGTATGTCGCCTGAGGAGGAAGCGGTACTGCTGGTACTACTGCCATTGAGAACACAAAGCGGCACGTTCTCGCGACTAAAGCCTGTCGGACGGCTGTCGAGACACGCAGGTCGCGCGTTTGAACGCTGGCAGAGTACAGATAGAGGTTTTGTGAGTATTTTAATAAAACATAGATGGTATGATCAACACTTTAATATTCATTAAACACAATGAGTAGTCCGGCCTGGCCGCGTACCGCACAATGGTTCATTCCCACTAGTTCAAGTGAACAGGTCTACGGTACAACTAGTGGGAGTTTTAACAGATCACGTGACACACACGTCCTAACAATAATTTACTGGAATTGTCTCAAGGTTTATCCACATTCTAACACAAACTATTTATTTCTGAAATTATTTGTTATACCTACTTACAATAAGTTTGGTGTATATTTTGTAAATCTATACATCTATCTATACATATAATAAAATTGTAGACAGAGCTGTGTCTTTACATTGAATACTTTTTCGAAAAAAAATAGTGTTATACATTATTTGTATGCTACTGAAGCCAAAGCCATCATTTTTAAATTTTTTGTCTGTTTGTCGGTTTGTCTGTTCGCGATGGAATCAAAAACGGCTGAACCGATTTGAAAAATTCTTTCACTGTTGGGAAGCTACACTATCAACGGGTAACATAGGCTATATTTTATCCGCGTACGGCAAGTCGTTCCCACGGGACGCGAGTAAAACCGCGGTAATATGATAGCTCACTGATTAATGACGAGATCTCAGAAACTATAACACCTACCAACTTGAAATTTGGTAGGTAGGTTCCTCATAGGGTGTAAAAATATTCTAAGAAACAATTTTTTGAAATTCCACTCCTAAGGGGTAAAAAAGGGGTTTGGTAATTTGTATGGAAGTTCAATGATTTTTGAAGTAAGAGACATGAAATTTAGCAGATAGGTCCGTTGTAGGGTGACGTTTCAGATATTTGATTATGACGACCCGTTGTCGCTGGCATAAGCGACATGATCCGCGAACGAAGTCGCTGGCAGAAGCTAGTATACTTATAAAATAGGCACCTACGTAAGAAGTATAACCCAATCTGTGTTATTACTCTGTACATTTCTCCATTGATGAGAGTGCGAAAATGCCTCGGATTTCTCTTCCTTAGACAATTCCAGTAATTTATAATTAGTTATGACAGTATTATACTTACACTAGTTTCGCCAGCGGTTTCAGCCGCGTCCCGTGGGAACCACTCCGCACACTCGGAGAAAAGAGTAGCCTATAGCTATAGGCTATATAAAACGGAAAGATTTTTTCGGACCAGGAGTTCCTGAAGTTAGCGCGTTCAAGCAAACAAACTCTTCAGCTTTATAATATTAGTATTTACGCATAGTTCCCGGTAATTATACATAATTACCGCAATATTCGCATTTACCGTGACATATATAACAGCAAGTTTAGAAATAGTTGACGGTCAAGTGTCGACGGCACCGACCGAGTCGTGAGGAACATCCAGCTCCGCGGGAACAATTCACTACAATTTTATTTATGTCACCATTATCTTCATAGACTAATTCATTTAATAAATACATAGTTTAGGCACTGTTCCAGTGCATTAATATATTCAATGTAACAAATTATAGTTCTAGTATTAATATGCAAGGATATGTAACGGTGTCCAACAACCCAATATTATATTTATAGTTGTCGCCAAAGTCAATTCCACGTTACGATGCGCCGTCACATTTAGCGGGATAACTCGTCAATGTAAACAAAATATATAGTATTATATACATATTAACTTTTTACCAGTACATCATTTAATAGTACTGTTATTAAACAAGTATAAAATGCATTGCTGCGAACCCAGTTCTGTATAGGTCAAGATACATATTTCACAACGCACTGAATAACCCCATTCAGGCAACTCGTTTGTGTGACGCGCTAATATCGCATATCTGCAGTCGAAGTACATCTGTAGGACAGTAAGACGCGGCGAGGCCACACCAGGAGACCAGTCACGCTGGCAACCATTACTGCACTATGTCATACAAAATTATACAAAAAAACTTTGATGAGAATAAAGTGGCAGCTTACAGATCGGTACTACTGCTTTGTGCCACACACTGTATAACACTAGATCTTCATCGAGATCTTTCATCAACAGATTTTCAACCTTACCACAATTAGCGAAACGTTAAAGACCTGCTGGGTCTGTACCTCTTATATTTTGGCGAGATTCATAAAGAACAATATTGCGAGAATTGATAGTAACATTATCGCGTGCGCCACGGCTCTGCACGACGCACTTGTCAGCACGGCTGACGAGTGACGACGAACGAAAACCCCAGCAACACGAGTTACCCGAGTGGACAGTATGGAGCAAGAGCCAGTGGCTGCCAGACCTTCGTGATTTTATAAAAGCTGAAATTTCTCCCATACGTGCCTCTAGTATAGATACTAACAATCCCCACACATGATACCTGGGTAGTGGTTCCTTTAGCAGATAACAGGTAACAAAGGTGTATAAAATTCCATCTCAAATTCGTTATTTTATAAAACTTAATTTTTGGATATTTTATTCGTGATGATATCAGAATTCACCTTATTCATTGCCAGACACTTCGTATGGTTGCAACCCCCTGCCAGACACCCCTAAACTATGATAATTTGTAGTTCTACTTTCGTCATTTTATAAAAGCTGAATTTTATATATGTTATTTGAGACACTATGTTAAGATGTTTTCTCGAGAGCCAGACAGTTCCGAAGGTTGTTTCATCCTGCCAGACGCAATAGCGGCAATATACCATAGTTAAGCAAATAAGCAATATGTTCTAAAATACTAAGACTTGGTAAGTGGAGTGTTAAGACGAAATGTAGGGCCCAAAAAGACCTTTCGATTGGTATATGACTCATTACTAGAGGGAGGATACCATTCCACCATTCACTTAATCCATATTAAGTATCGGCAATGTACTTAGTTAAGCCATATGTTCTAAAATAATAAGAATTGTTAAGTAGTGTGTTAAGACGAAATGTAGCGCTTAAAAAGACCTTTCGATTGGTATATGATTCGTTACTAGAGAGGAGATATCATTCCTTAAATCACATAAAGTATCGACATTACGCCTTAGTTAAGTGGTGAAGATCTTATATTATTTTATGAGAAGACTTTAAAGAAATGTAAAACAATTTTAAAGGAGAATGGGCGAAATGTTTGGACGAAATGTCGATACTTTATGTGGATTTAAGAAATGATATCTGCTCTCTAGTAATGAATCATATACTAATCAAGAGGTCTTTTTAAGCCCTATATTTCGTATTAACATTCCACTTGCCAAGTCTTAGTATTTTAAATCATGTTACTTAAATAAGGCTAATATCGATACTTTATATGGATTTAAGGAATGATATCTCTCTTCTAGTAATGAAATCATATACCAATCAAGAGGTCTTTTTAAGCGCTACATTTCGTCTTAACACACTACTTAACATTCTTAGTATTTTAGAACATGTGGCTTAACTAAGGTATATTACCGATACTTAATATGGATTTAAGGAATGGTATCTTCCCACTAGTAATGAGTCATATACCAATCGAAAGGTCTTTTTAGGCCCTACATTTCGTCTTAACACTCCACTGACCAAGTCTTAGTATTATAGAATATGTTGCTTAACAAAGGCGTTATGTCGATACTTTATGTGGATTTAAGGAATGATATCTGCTCTCTAGTAATGAATCATACACCAATCAAGAGGTCTTTTTAAGCGCTAACATTTCGTCTTAACACACTACTTAACAATTTTAGTATTTTAGAACATATGGCTTAACTAAGGTATATTGCCGATACTTAATATGGATTTAAGGAATGGTATCCTCCCTCTAGTAATGAGTCATATACCAATCGAAAGGTCTTTTTAAGCGCTACATTTCGTCTTAACACACTACTTAACAATTCTTATTATTTTAGAACATATGGCTTAACTAAGGTACATTGCCGATACTTAATATGGATTTAAGGAATGGTATCCTCCCTCTAGTAATGAGTCATATCCAATCGAAAGGTCTTTTTGGGCCCTACATTTCGTCTTAACACTCCACTTACCAAGTCTTAGTATTTTAGAACATATTGCTTATTTGCTTAACTATGGTATAGTGCCGCTATTGCGTCTGGCAGGATGAAACAACCTTCGGAACTGTCTGGCTTCGAGAAAACATCTTAACATAGTGTCTCAAATAACATAAATATAAAATTCAGCTTTTATAAAATG
>NWSH02000008.1:15384714-15408757 GCA_002382865.2 Heliothis virescens | reverse complement strand
GAAAACGACTGTGTCGTCACGGCTCTCCATTGCCGAGGCACTTCGCCTGCATCTCATTCGTTGTTTGGCTCTTTTGTCGTCGGTGTCCAGACGAGACGCTGAAGAGGAGCGAGGACTCGGCACTTCGTCTAACGCGGCTCCTGAACGTGAAGGCCTCGATCGACGACCATACTTTTTAGAGCCGAATACAAATTTAGGTGCCACTTCGCGGCCAGAAGAGTCTTCGTCACTGTGATGCGGCGGCGGGTCGGGCTGCTGCGGGTCGGCAGGCGGCTGCGGCGGTGGCGGTGCAGGCACAGCGCGCGAGGTGTCTCCACCTGCACCACCCAGTACGGCTAGCAGACCGTTCCGAAACTGGGCAAAGGTGACGCGGTCTGATCGCCGTTCGAACAGCGTATTGACAAGGGCAGCACCACGATCTTCGAGCTGTAATGCGTCACAAAGTTTGTGAACGGCTGACCTGTCTAAGGCTTCTTCGTTATCTACGTCGAACGTCTTGAAAACAGTATATAATTGTTTTTCATAGCGATTCATGGACGCTTCGTCCATATTTACTATTTACAGACTAGGTTTGAGGACAATGCCACCAATGACACGTCCAACCACACTCTTAAATTAAATTTTGGTAATTAAACTGCATTTTTAATCAAGCTAACTATTAGAATCAATCAACAAAATCGGTCATGAATCGACCGTCAATCGTGATTCGCTTGTCATTGTCACTGTAACGTCAATGTTCAAAATTGTCAATGTCGCTCCTATTTTTTTATACTTTCAGAACATCAAATACTTTTAGAAACAGAAAAGTGAACATTTTTATCTTTACTTCAAAATATTTTACATGCTCTGGAAATTTCAAGATTTCTGGTGTGTTTAATTCTTCCACCGACTTCTATGAGGCACTTTGTGTGACAGGATTATGATAATAATTGACTGTGCAACTTGTGCAACATACCAAATAGTTTTACGCCGGCTCCACACGTTGGCCCCAACGTTCGCCCCAACGCTATTCGTCCAACGTGTGGATCTAGAAAATGGCGTTGGCCCCAACGTTGGGGCGAGCGTTGGTAGTTGGCCGGCTTGTGTCGGTTTCATCAAAGGAATCCGCGCCAACGTTCGCGATCTGTCCACACGTTGGCGCTTTGCGCAGTTCTGTTTCAACTCGCAGCGAGTGCGCACGTCGAGCGAGAATGACTTCTTCATCCATAAAATCGCCACCGGCGGCATGGACAAATGAGATTTTTTGGGAATTTATCAAGCGCATCCAATAATATGGGACGCAACCAGAAAAGACAATAAAAATAAAAATTTATTGGCTGATGCATGGCGCACCATTCATCATAATATAGGAAGGATTTTTTTGAAAAAAATATTTTTTTCGTATATTTATTATTTTAATATTTTTGTGTATTAAATTCAGTTAGAATGTTGTTAATTTTTTTTGTGTATATTTAATTCAGTTCAACGAAATTGGAAACTGCGAAAAATTACAACAAATGGGAAAATTTCAAAACTTTGAAGACTAGTAGAGCTCTGAAGATATAATTTCATTTGCATTAAAAAAATATTTTTGGAATCTACAATTAATTACACAAATTTTAAGAGGCCTTGCGTTTAGAAAATCGAAAAAAAAAATTTCGGGTCACCCTATTATCTATATTACCTTCCGGCATTTACCTACATACTCAGTAACAAATTTAAATGTGCACTCATCATTACTAAACTAAACGCGCTCAGAGCAGTTTCAATTTCTGTATCAGACATCTTCACATTGGCCCTGACGGGACAGGACTAGTTTATGAGCCAACGTCTGTACGCCTCCCCGAGTTTGCGGTCCAACGTTGGTACGAGCGTTGGGGCCAACGTGTGGAGCCGGCCTTAAGTTTGTATAAATAGGCGTTTGAAAATATGTACAGAATTTATGGAAATAAATCAGGCCTTATTACCAAATACCTTAATTAATTAAATGAATTTCAATAATAATTAAATTCATGAATAAAAAGAAAAAAAAAACAATAATTTCAGAATAATTAGCAGAGCAGCTGTCACTGTCAAGTAGTGTCAAGGTTTCTTGTTTGTTTTGTTAGTCAGTCACTCAAGCAAGAGTTTTTTGTATTTGATTCTGTGAGGTTTGATTGTTGTCAAAGATTATTATTAGGTATTTTATTTGATTACCTATTTTTTTTTTACTTTGTAACAAAACAAAGTTTCAAAAGTCGGTAAACATCTACCCAAAAATATTGTTTAACTTTACCGCTCACATCGGAGCTATCAGAAGGTAAGGCACTAACAGATAGGATGCGAATATGCGATTAATTGAGTTTCCATTCGTTCTCTGTGTGTTATGTATCAATATTTTCCCGTGTTTCAACAGCTATTTCAATTCAGTCAGTTAATATATTATAAATATCATACGTTTTTACACACACGTCACATACAAGGTTTGTACGTTTGCAGATACCGAGAGTGGGTCATCTTAGGAGTGGATTTGACCTTGGACCTGCTTGCACAATGGGACATAACGCTTTAAAATCTATAAGAAATGATAAATATGGAAGATCACAAGCTGACAAAATTATATTGACAAATAAATATGGTTCAAGTGATTGGATCAACCAGCCTACTTCCAAGTGTCGTGAGAGGGTGTTGGAAGTGGTGAGTTGTTTTGTGATTGTGTTATGCTGTGCCGCAGCATGTGTTGCAGTTTACTATTCCTGGCACAGAAGAGACATGGAGCTGCGGAGCTCACAACTTGTAAGGGCTATTGTCATTGAAGACTTGCTCAGGTATAATGCATCCCGAGCAGCACCATCTAAAATAATTTCATGTTACTACAACTTCCCCAGTGAAAGTGGCACCAATCAGCTGATGCCGGCAGATATTCACCCTTACCTATGCACTCATATCAACATCGCTTTTGCCCGAGTGGTTAATAATGAGATATCATTAGAAAAGTATCAGTATAATACCTTACTTGATATTGTGAAACTCAAGCATAACAACCCTGGCCTCAAAATTCTATTGTCAGTTGGAGGTGCCAAAAATGATAATGGCTTTCCCAACATGGTGTTAAACCATCAATCAAGAAAAACTTTCATAAAGTCCATTAAGTATATACTCAGAAACTATAGCTTGGATGGGATAGATCTTGACTGGGAATTTCCAGCATTACATAGTTCACAAGTTGGCGGGCGTGAAAGACAACACTTCTCACAGTTACTGCGAGAGATCCGCATGGAATATACTAGAGAAAGAAAGAATTATCTTCTGACTGTAGCTGCTGCTGCTCAACAGACTATAGTTGATGTTTCCTATGATGTTGACCAGTTGAACCTATATGTTGATTTTGTAAATATTATGACATATGATTTTCATTACTTTACTAAGTTTACCCCTTTCACTGGTTTCAACTCTCCGCTGTATCGGCGAAGCACTGAACAGCTGTACTTGGCCACACTGAACATAAACTACACAGTACAAATGTACCGCGACAAAGGACTTGATATCAGTAAAATTGTAGTCGGTATTCCTACTTATGGCCATACATTTTCCTTAGTCAATGCTAACAATCATCAAGTCAGTAGTCCGGCGTCTGGGTTTGGATCACTGGGCTCGTCAGGATTTATCAACTATCCAGATGTGTGTACATTTGTGTCTAATGCTAGTGATGTCACCATTGTCCGAGATAATGAGGCCAAAGTTCCATATTTGTACAGAGAAAAGGATTGGGTCTCTTATGAGGGCCCCCAGAGTGTTATGGAGAAAGCTAAATTTATCATAGAAAATGAGTTAGGCGGAGCAATGATATACTCCCTAAACGCCGACGACTACGCGGGTGTCTGTCGCGGAGAGATGGGAAGCCCGGGCGCCAGCGGTTTCCCGCTCTCTTTAACCGTAAGCAATACCTTAAAAAAATCTGTTAGTTCGACTATTAGAGATGAACCATATTATTAGCCATAAGGTAAGTGTTGCAGTTAGATAAGACAAGATGATTTAAACATACATTCTAATAAGCATTTACTTTAGAAAGTTACCTGTTTTTTCCGTGTCACGTAAGTTATTTTGTACATGGTGCAGGTTTTCATAATTAGTGTGAAGGAGAATAGGCGACACTATCGACTGGGTCGCGGGCGCGCGCGGGCGCCCACGCTGGGCGTGCGAGGCCGCTGGCTCGGCGCTGGCGCTCCGACCGCTCGGACCGCTCGGGCGGCGGCGCGCCAAGCACTGTTGCGCGCCCGCACAGAACCGCGCGCGCCGCATACATTATACTTCTAATTAACTTTTACAGTTGGAAAAAAATGGACTGTTGCCTTACCTTACTGTTTGATTTACAACAAGCTTTCCACTCCACTGACTGCGCTTACGACTCTCCGGTACGCTTGCGAGTCACGCAGGCTTCTAACCACCTTGTAACACTCATATTCTAGGTAGTACTTACTTACGGAAATGTCCAAACTAAATATTACATGTGTAGGTAGACCTCACACAGGAATCTAGGATGTATCTAGATCAGGATTTGTGAAAATCAAATTAAGGGTATTATCATTGCCTATCTTAACAAAGCATGTCCTACATATAATTTCTTAAGTATGGCTAAGGAATTCTATGGCATATTTGTGAAAAGGCTGTCTACCTATGCTCCTTTTGAGTGCGCACCAAAGAGCATTGATATTTTGAGTATCTTTACCGCAATGCCAAAGAGTATGTAGGCACTTAACTTAAGGCAGGTAAACTATTTTGATAGAACCAAAGTAAACTTTGCGTAAAATAACCATGCGAATGATTTAGTAGTTGTTATTATGGAATTTACATGGATTTTTAGCAACATGATATTTCTAAGAGCGCCTTCACATTGGCCTTTGTCCAGCGTAGGCGTACGATAAACGTAGGTAGCGACAACGCGACGCCTGCGCCGCGTAGTCGTGGTTAGAGATGTGCCGTTGCCACTTTGGGCCATATTGGCGGCAATATTGCTACCAATATTCCCACTTTGGGCAATATTGCCGGCAACGGCACATCTCTAGTCGTGGTGTCGTACCGCAAAACCGATGTCGCACAGCAATACAATGCGATGACGCAACACAAAAATTTCATCGCATACGACATCGTACGACAAGACGCTAACGTACGTTCAGTTTCTCGTGAGCAAAAGTAGTAGTGTAGTGCTACACGAGTCCTACTTTTGCTAGCGTTAAGACGCATCAAAAAACAGAAGTACTTGGTGTATCTGTCACCGGAAAATAACAAGATCCGTGTATTTATAAATTTCCTAGGAAAATAAACTTCCGTAGGATTCTAAACAGGAGATAAATTGTATTATTTTACGTCCTTATTTTCGTAAATTTGTCAATTTCCGACGTTACACGGTAAATTTATAAACTACGGGTATCTATCCGTAAGATTCTAAATGATTCGACCAATCACAGAAGCTCTTTTAAATATACGCATCTTTGAAATACTTACGTAAAATAACACACTCCTCTCTGATTGGTCAATGTTCATAGCGGCTCTGCTTGTGACTTCAATGGCGGCCGCGAGGAAGGAGAAGTGACACGTGACAGTCAACCAATCAGATCGCGCGNCGGGTATCTATCCGTAAGATTCTAAATGATTCGACCAATCACAGAAGCTCTTTTAAATATACGCATCTTTGAAATACTTACGTAAAATAACACACTCCTCTCTGATTGGTCAATGTTCATAGCGGCTCTGCTTGTGACTTCAATGGCGGCCGCGAGGAAGGAGAAGTGACACGTGACAGTCAACCAATCAGATCGCGCGTGGCGCTTACTTATTATTTTACGAGTGACTTCAGTAAATGTATCAATTTACGAAAATGTGAACGTAAAATAATAAAATTTATCTCCAGTTTAGAATCTTACGAAAGTTTATCAATTTACTAGGAAATTTATAAACTTACGGATCTTGTTATTTTCCGGTGACATATCCATTTCTATCAATTACTAGCTTCTGCCAGCGGCTTCACCCGCGTCCCGTGGAAACTACTCGGCGCACCCGGATAAAAAGTAGCCTATAGCCGTCCTCGATAAGTGGGCTATCTAACATAAATGAATTTTCAAATCGGACCAGTAGTTCCTGAGATAAGCGTGTTCAAATAAACAAACAAACTCTTCAGCTTTATAATATTAAAGATGAATAATGATGGAAACTAAGAGGTGCTAAGAGGTAGCTTGTCGTCGTTGTAGATTTGTACTGTACGTTGCGTCAGCGCATCGGAAATTTCCACAATGCGTTGTGCGGCGTCGTAGATTTTCACGATGCGACGGACGCCGCAACACAGTGTTGCCTTGCCCTAACGCGGTAACGCGGTGCAGACGTCACACAACCTGCGGAGATAACGCAGCGTATTCATTTATCCTTGCACTGACGCATGACGCCTGCGCATATGTTTATCGAACGCCTTGGCTGGACAAACGCTAGGAAGGCGTTAAGGCTATTAACTGTGTTTTTAAATACATAATTATGTATAATAAGTCATATGAAGATGTTTATTTTTAGTTAAGTGCCTTCTCAAATAGGGTATAGTTATAGTTACCTACTGTGATAGAGATTATGTGAAGTTTTCGAGAGACCCAAATATCTATAGCAATAATTATAAAATTAATAAAAATACCTAGGTACTTAGGTAATGTATGTAGGTACATACCTACTTACCTTGTAAATTAAGTAGGCACTTTCGAAAATGGTGTCATGGTGTAATAACAATAAACTCGTATGGTGTTAAACAATAAAGACAAACAAAACTACTAAAAATCTTTCAATAACCAATGTCCCGCCAGAACGGCAGCATCATGTGGCGGACCACCTCCTCGCGTGTGCTGTGCTGCGGACCGCACCTACAGGCACGACAGGTTACCGAAAAGATTGAATCTTGCTCTCATCTCAAAGCTTTGCGAATTCCGAATGGCACCTGTCTGCTGTGTGGCACCTACGTGATGACGCCGACTAATAATCTAGTTGACATTGACTCTTACTATAATGGAAAAGTACCTATAACCGGCATTTGTGGGTGTATAATAAATGTCTTACCATAATAAATGTCGTGGAAACTATCAAATCTACTTACCAAAATATGTTCACATTATACTTAATTTGTTATTTCAATTTACTGCAAGAAGAAAGGGTAAAAACAAAGGCTATGAACCTGGTTTTATACTTTTTGGGTAAAAACAACCTAAAATATTGTTCGTAATTAAGTAGTTAGTACTAACTACGAACGAAACACGGGCAGTTTTTTTTTGCCCATGCCCATACATAAGCAAAAAAACTACCATGGTACTTCCTACTAGACAGCTTGGTAGTCACGGAAGAAAAAGATTAAGTGGAAGTGTCCTTATACAGTACGACAACCAGTGGCGACAATTCACACTTGTCGCTTACCTGGTGAAATTACTCCGTGGTGTAGAGAATAACCCAGGAGTGCTAGGGCGCCTGAGTATATGTGTACCTGACCGCTACGTGTGGAGACGACGACGCCCGCAGCTGCTGGCCGTGCCGAATGCGAGGACTAACCTTCTCTCTAAAGCACCACTTACACGCGCGATCCGTATTATTAATATTCTACACATCAAAATTGATGTGATCACAGCCTGTAAGTGTGAATTCGCAAAGGTGTTGTTGTTTATTTTATGTTACGAACGGGATTAGCTTTTTGTTGTTTTAGTATTTTGTTATTTAATTTTTAATAGATGTTAAATTCTTTAGTTGTGTAATTTTTTATAGGTATTTCTAAAATAGTACAATTTAGATTAAGACCACATTATCGCATTGGGTGTAGACTGTAATGGTATAGCATGGTGAGATAATAAATAAATTGCCACGTTAAAAAAAATCTTCACTACATTTAAAAACATACAAAACAACTGTACGTTTAATTTCATCTAAGTGTGTCTGTGTGCCTGCTTATCCTTAAGTCTACATAATTTGGATAAGGTTGTTTTTACGTCACCGAGTGTTGCGATTCGGCGCAGAAAGTTCGGCGCTTCGGGCGCAACTTTCTGAAGGTTCAGCCGGCTTGTGCGACCCAACTTATGCAAATGCCAGTGTATTGCAAGTACGTTGGACATCAAGGAGTGATTAACGGGAAAGGCAACCATCGGGATAAACCTGGAACTATAAAATCTAAACCCACATTGAGCATGTTCTCGCAATGAGACAATATTTTTTCTCTTTGATTATGTAGGTTGACGTAAAATAATAGTCCAGTTTAAAAATAGACAGGAAGCTCTTTAATATGGCACTACTTTACAGTACCTACGCATAGTTCTTATTTTATTTATAACATTTGTTTTTCAAAGGCATCGCAGGCCTGAAGCGCAACGCGCGCCCGCCGGCACCGCGTGGCTAATGGCACTCTAATCTAGCACTGTCCTTAATCCTAACAACAAAATATCTTGCTCTAACAAAATATAGATTTCGTTTAGAATACGCACCGTTTACAACTTGTTTTAGTATCAAAGCCAGTACCTACCTACTAATACTAAAATTAAAGAATACGAAAACGACAGTGTGTGCTCCATCGGCGAGTCGAGAAAAGCATGAGAAGGAGCGACAGGAACACCCAGTTGCCTGCGCGGTAGCAGTGGCTTAGTGTGTTCTGTAGTTCCCTTAAAACTAATCTATTCTAACAATTACTTATATATATAATATATACATAGCGGCATAATCATACTTTTGCTCAGGTTCTAAGACAATTACGTAAAATGAAGTCTGCAAAGTCATTGAATGCTTTTAAACAAATATACTTGCCTTCGTCTAAAGCGTGTTCTAGACGGGAGTAACCCGGTGACCCTTGCTTGTTACTACGTATCTTGATATATAATATTTGCATCTACAGGCGTCAAAATCATCAAAATCAAAACAAAATTGCGGATGCAAACAAGTTCTGATCAGAGTCACCTCTACTATACAGGATGTTATTACATCCGTCTGGAACACGGTCTATGTCAATTCGTTCGGTATAGGTATGTTCGTACAAGCAGTATGTCAGCAGCTGGCAATAATGCATTATTCAATTTTTTACTTGAAGATCTCGTACTAATGGAGCTAGTAGCAGAAGTAGCCACATTCGGGAAAAGCTTGTAAGTATCTTAACAACCATGGAAATTACATTTTATGTAACAATTACTTATAATTTTATACATTGTTTGCATGTGACCAGGGTAAGGCTCAATACACACTGAAAGCGCAGCGGTTAGAAGAGCATTTTAGATGCTAAATTTTGCCTACAATAAATTATGAGTCTTATTTCTAAATACTAAGAGTTGAAATTTGATTTGGGACAAAAACCAGCAGCGCTCCGCCATGAGACTCGAAGCTCGAAGCGACCAACAGCCGTGCAAACGACACCAACGCTTCTTCGCCGGCCGCTTCGCACCGCTGCTCTTTCGGTGGGAATTGAGCCTAATTGTAGTTGTTCATGAATTTAACATTAAAAAAAATGTTATTACGTACCTAACTAACAATATTGTTTTATGAATATAAATAAAAAATAAACAAGAGAGCATGATAATACAATTCAGAGTATTTTACATAAATGCGAATTAGGAAATTAGTATGTTCTCATAATATTAATGAGTTAAAAATAGTAGATATGTAGATATAAATGTTAGTGTCCGACCGAAGTTTCGGTTTCGGTTCCAAGTTTGGCCGAACCTTTTGCCGAAACCAAAACTTGATTTCGGAACTTGCCGTGCGCGCTCGCTTAGCTTCGTTTCTCGCGGCATAGGCGGAGGCCAAACGACATTGATTAAAAGAAAACCCTTGCTTTGCTTTTGTAGTACGTCAATGCCAAACGAGCGTAATTTTGTGAGTTGTGAGCAGGAGAATTTCGGTCGCAGAAAATCTGCTACATTCGGTTTCACACAAAAGTCAAAAGATACGGTCGAATTGAGAACCTCCTCCTTTTTGGGAAATCGGTTAAAAATGAGTTGTCTTTTTTGTTTGTGACGATTTTCTGCGATCGAAATTCTGCGACTCAAGACTCGAAAAATTACACTCGTTTGGCCTCAGCCATACTCTGACTAACCCTGGCGGCCATGTTCGGGAATTGTAGTGCGACGTTTGGATAGCTCTGAGTACCTACTTATTCTTAGTTTTGTAAGTTGCATTTTCAGTTCCAAAACATAAGAAAAATTCGCATTCAAAAGCTACAGTTCCCTTCAGTTTTGCATTTACCAACCATTAAAAGTATAGCGCTAGTAGCGTTTACGCATTAAGTTACTGTGGGCTGCATTTTACGTAGTTTTGATTATGAGTGCCTCAAAAGAACAAACTCTTGCTTGTACATTCGTTTTTTTTTAAGTCCAAAATTACGAAAAAGTCGCGCTCGCTTCGCAAAAGATGCACTTACGTGTTCTTTTATTAAACTGTAGGTAGTGGCATAAAAGCTAAAACATTGTTTATTTTTGAGTCTTGCAAAATAACACAAAAAATCGCGTAAATTGAATGAAAGATGATTGGCGACGCACAGGAGAAAGTAGCTTAGGGTATCAAGTGGCCTTACATCATGTAACCAGTTCCAAAATTCCTGCAGCCACGGCCGAACATTCGGTTTCAGCCTGAAAAACAGTTTCGGTCGGACTCTAAATAAATGTTAAATATTAGAAGTGTAACCACATATTCAAATTGATATTAATCAAAAAGTTGCTGACCAATAAGGCCTCTTTCGCGAACATTATGAAAAAACCGGCTAAGTGCGAGTCGGCCTTGTTAAGGAAGAGTTCCGTACCGTCATCTTTAACAAATCAAGTTTTTTATTATGGAGGCCGCCTAAAATATTTATCGGCAACAATAATTGATTTGCGAAAATTTCAAGTTGCTAGCTATCACGGTGTTGAGATACTGCCTGGTGACAGACTGAGTTGCTAGTGACCGTCAGTTTTAAACGTTTTTTAGAGTCGACCAGTTCAGTCAAAAAGTACGTGTGTAGGCAAAACTGACTAGACAGAATTGTACCGATAAATCTATCTATACTAATATTATAAAGCTGAAGAGTTTTTTTGTTTGGTTGAACGCGCTAATCTCAGAAACGACTACTGGTCCGATTTGAAAAAATCTTTTATTTTATCACTGCTGGCGGAAGCTAGTACATATAAAAATCAAAGTCCTGACTCATTCACTGCGACTCATCAACGCAGGGCCAAAACCCGTGAACCCATAAAGCTGAAATTTTATAAAGAGACTCAACCGAGTTAAGAAAGAATTTCCCAAAATTTCCACGGGAACGGGAAAAAACGGGATTTTAAGTTTTACGCGGCCAGAGTCGCCGGAAGAAGCTTGTTTTAAATATCTTTGATAAAACTGCTCAGTGGGAACTACAGGTCAGTAGTGGGCATAATGTTGGCAGAATCCTCTTTTCATGACAAGCTCGACTGGTATGCACTGTACAGAAGTCAGAACAAAACGATTTACACTTAGAATAAATTACGAGTAGGTACCAGCACAATTTCTTGCAGATCAGTTTAAAATAACATTGATATTGGTCCATATTAAGGCATGCTCACGAATACATAAGAAATTAAATTAGACTTAAATGTGCTCTTCATAACCAGCATAAATGAGTTCAGATGAGGTGGTGTACCTATGTCACTTAGATATGTCAATCTATTTGTATGATATAGCTAAATAAACTGCTATGCTATGCAGAGTTTTGAGCAGGTGCTTTGTTTTAGGAATGTTATTTTAGCAATGATTACCTAATCATTTAAACAAATAACCTGCGCATGTATAATGCACATCTGATAAGCACTGCATCACGCTGCAGGGGCTGGGAGCGCGCTCAGGGCGACATTCCATACTCTAACTTACAGTATTTATACCTGTTATACCTAACATTGTAGATTTCACACAAAATGTAAATTCATTTGTATCACAAACTATAGGTATATAATACTCTATACTTTTCTATGCACATAATATGATAAGATTAAGTATAACTAATTGTTGAGTATCTAATTATTAGGATATGGCAACTTATTATAACTTATTGTCTAGTGGAATACTCTATGAGCGAGTAGCTGGCGAGTGTTGAGCACAGCTGTAGCACAGACGCTCACCGTGCTGAGTGCACTACTGACTACCACTTGATCAGTGCAATGGCATGACATGGTTTCATGCAACCAGATATGTCCAGTTCATTAACATAGCCAGGCAACTACCAATGTCCCTGCTAACCAGCACTATTTGTAATATATGTTATAGTTCTAAAGACATTAAACATATTGTCAAACTGATCTGTTTGCAGTGGCATAGCTACGAAGGGGCTAGCCGGGGCAGTGCCCAGGGGCCCCCAAGCTTAGGGGCCCCTCGAATGAACCTGTTGGGGCCCCTGAACTTTCCAAAGTTACTCTCATGTTTACAACAAATAATAAAGACAGGTTGCGACCCGACTTTCCAAATATTTCACTAAAAAAAAACTCGCTCTGTTCGCGCATGTTACATATCCCTTTCCTTTTTTCCTTTAAGGGGCCTCATTTTTCTATTTGCCCCAGGGCCCGCGGTTACCTAGCTACGCCACTGTCTGTTTATATAACAAAGATATAGTAATGATAACAGACTCCACCAAAACAACCTTAGAGGTTTATTCCTGTTTCCTATGAAAAAGCCATAATTTGAAGTGCTATGAATGGTAATTGTTTTGGATAATCCTTTTTTATAGGAAGCAGGCATTACAAATCTCTAAATGAGTGTTGTCTCACATTGGCATTGTATGCTGAAAATCATTCACCATAGATAACACGGACAAAATATCAAATGAACATTAACATACTTTAAATCACACACTGATATGAATGCACCTGACAGTTGTGTACACAAAGATCCTGCCTCAATAAACCTGTGTGTGCATAAATATAACTGTATAATTCCAACTTGTACCTATATTGCTTAGCTTGCTAATCCACCCTGAACCATTAAAATTATTACCATCTACATTCATACAATATTAAAATACTATCTAATCTAATTAGTCAATAAATCATAGCAGGACGGTTCTGACAACACATGTGATTGATTATTATCATAAAAGCAGCAACATTTTGATATGTAAGACTACCACACTCACTGTTGTTTCTAAGACATTCTTGCATTTTATGTAATTCCTGCCTGGAAGCTGGCTTGTCAAGTACCGGTGCTGATTAATAATAAGTCAAGCCGGTGTCCACTTCATTAACAGAATATTTTTTGTAGATGGGAGCCAATAGTGTTGCATAGGAAGGGGTGCGGACAGCACAGTGTTACGTCTGCAGCCAGTGGAACATGAGACTGTGCACGGTGGGGTAGTCGAGCTCGGTGTTCGGCGAACTTAGCAGCTCGCGCAGGCTGACCGGCGCGTGCGGCGAGAGCGCGGAGTCCGTGAGCTCGGCCGCCGACTGCGCCGAGTTGTCGTCGGAAGCGCAGTCGGACGCAGCACGCTCCCGCCACTTGTCGTCGTAGCTGAGGTCGCAGAGCGTGGGCGGCTCATCGCCGTCACTGTACTCCTCCTCGAGGACCAGGGCGCGAGACTTGGAGCGCGACGCGTCGCCGTCCGCGCTGTCCCGGCCGCCGCTACTCCCGCCACCCTCGTGCTGGCGACGAGCGTTTTTTAGAGCTCGATATCGACGGGATCGTTCACGTTGCAGTCTTCTTTTCCTTTCATCTGCACGTTCCAACTCTTCTGGAGTTTTCTTTAGTGAATTCTTACCAAAAAAATATCGCATGAACGACTCGTCACAATTTCGTTTGGATAGATAATTAGCCATTAATTTGTAATAATACTGATTATCCATTTCAGTGTTGTGTTCCAGGGCTCAATAATTCACTTGTTTCTGGTATAACAATTAATAATTTATGTAGATATTTTCGAAATTGCGAAATAAAAATAATGAGAACGCGACAATCGCTGACGTGACGTCACTGTGTCACTGACATTTGAATACGTTTCGTTTCTGCTGGTATCGTACTAAAGCTCTGAGGATTCGATTTCAGATTAAAAAAAAGGTACTCAATGGAATGTCGATGACGCTAGATTTCGTCTCCGAAACATTTTGCATAGGATAACTAACCTTTAGATTAATGAAAAGCAATAACCTTAATTACGAAATACCTACCGTAACTATAAATTACGATTTACGACCCAAAATGACCTAAAACTTTACCTTCTTACCAAATAAGAAGTGCACTTCTAAAATTCACATTTCATTACGGCTTGAAATTGGCATATTATATTGATAATACTGTGGAAATCAATATTCTGTCTACTATCTCTGGATTTGCTTACTAGTGATAGGATTTTGACATTAGCCCCATACAAGTAATGTCAAATTTCTATCTCTGGTAAGCAAATCCAGAGTTAGATAGGTTATTGGGAACGGCCGTTAATCTATCTGGGGGTGTGGTAGTGCCAAGACGAGCCAAGCGAAGTGCAAGGGTACCACCTACCTTTTCTCGAAGTATTTCGTCGGTTTTCTTAACCCTCATAGAATTGGTTTCCGATGTATGTACATACATCGTTCTATGTATATTATAGTAGTATAGTAGATTAAGAAAACCGACGAAATACTCAGATAGGTACTTAGTTCATATTCTCAGGATTTTGAAGTACAGACGACAGCACATCAAGTTACCACAATCTGTCAAATTTCTGCACTCGGTTTTCAACCTTATCACAATGGAGGTAGGTTAACATTTGATTGGTAAAATTTGACGGATTCGTTTACGTTGACCTGCTGTCGTCTGTACCTAGTATAAGCGTGGTGATTATCGCTCAATCCTTCTCCGTCTGAGAGAAGGTCTGTTTCCAGCAGAGGGACGATAAAAAAGGCTGATAAAAAAAAATTTAATCATAAAACTAATTAAACATCAATAGAATAATTAAATATCAACAGACNAGGGCCCGCGGTTACCTAGCTACGCCACTGTCTGTTTATATAACAAAGATATAGTAATGATAACAGACTCCACCAAAACAACCTTAGAGGTTTATTCCTGTTTCCTATGAAAAAGCCATAATTTGAAGTGCTATGAATGGTAATTGTTTTGGATAATCCTTTTTTATAGGAAGCAGGCATTACAAATCTCTAAATGAGTGTTGTCTCACATTGGCATTGTATGCTGAAAATCATTCACCATAGATAACACGGACAAAATATCAAATGAACATTAACATACTTTAAATCACACACTGATATGAATGCACCTGACAGTTGTGTACACAAAGATCCTGCCTCAATAAACCTGTGTGTGCATAAATATAACTGTATAATTCCAACTTGTACCTATATTGCTTAGCTTGCTAATCCACCCTGAACCATTAAAATTATTACCATCTACATTCATACAATATTAAAATACTATCTAATCTAATTAGTCAATAAATCATAGCAGGACGGTTCTGACAACACATGTGATTGATTATTATCATAAAAGCAGCAACATTTTGATATGTAAGACTACCACACTCACTGTTGTTTCTAAGACATTCTTGCATTTTATGTAATTCCTGCCTGGAAGCTGGCTTGTCAAGTACCGGTGCTGATTAATAATAAGTCAAGCCGGTGTCCACTTCATTAACAGAATATTTTTTGTAGATGGGAGCCAATAGTGTTGCATAGGAAGGGGTGCGGACAGCACAGTGTTACGTCTGCAGCCAGTGGAACATGAGACTGTGCACGGTGGGGTAGTCGAGCTCGGTGTTCGGCGAACTTAGCAGCTCGCGCAGGCTGACCGGCGCGTGCGGCGAGAGCGCGGAGTCCGTGAGCTCGGCCGCCGACTGCGCCGAGTTGTCGTCGGAAGCGCAGTCGGACGCAGCACGCTCCCGCCACTTGTCGTCGTAGCTGAGGTCGCAGAGCGTGGGCGGCTCATCGCCGTCACTGTACTCCTCCTCGAGGACCAGGGCGCGAGACTTGGAGCGCGACGCGTCGCCGTCCGCGCTGTCCCGGCCGCCGCTACTCCCGCCACCCTCGTGCTGGCGACGAGCGTTTTTTAGAGCTCGATATCGACGGGATCGTTCACGTTGCAGTCTTCTTTTCCTTTCATCTGCACGTTCCAACTCTTCTGGAGTTTTCTTTAGTGAATTCTTACCAAAAAAATATCGCATGAACGACTCGTCACAATTTCGTTTGGATAGATAATTAGCCATTAATTTGTAATAATACTGATTATCCATTTCAGTGTTGTGTTCCAGGGCTCAATAATTCACTTGTTTCTGGTATAACAATTAATAATTTATGTAGATATTTTCGAAATTGCGAAATAAAAATAATGAGAACGCGACAATCGCTGACGTGACGTCACTGTGTCACTGACATTTGAATACGTTTCGTTTCTGCTGGTATCGTACTAAAGCTCTGAGGATTCGATTTCAGATTAAAAAAAAGGTACTCAATGGAATGTCGATGACGCTAGATTTCGTCTCCGAAACATTTTGCATAGGATAACTAACCTTTAGATTAATGAAAAGCAATAACCTTAATTACGAAATACCTACCGTAACTATAAATTACGATTTACGACCCAAAATGACCTAAAACTTTACCTTCTTACCAAATAAGAAGTGCACTTCTAAAATTCACATTTCATTACGGCTTGAAATTGGCATATTATATTGATAATACTGTGGAAATCAATATTCTGTCTACTATCTCTGGATTTGCTTACTAGTGATAGGATTTTGACATTAGCCCCATACAAGTAATGTCAAATTTCTATCTCTGGTAAGCAAATCCAGAGTTAGATAGGTTATTGGGAACGGCCGTTAATCTATCTGGGGGTGTGGTAGTGCCAAGACGAGCCAAGCGAAGTGCAAGGGTACCACCTACCTTTTCTCGAAGTATTTCGTCGGTTTTCTTAACCCTCATAGAATTGGTTTCCGATGTATGTACATACATCGTTCTATGTATATTATAGTAGTATAGTAGATTAAGAAAACCGACGAAATACTCAGATAGGTACTTAGTTCATATTCTCAGGATTTTGAAGTACAGACGACAGCACATCAAGTTACCACAATCTGTCAAATTTCTGCACTCGGTTTTCAACCTTATCACAATGGAGGTAGGTTAACATTTGATTGGTAAAATTTGACGGATTCGTTTACGTTGACCTGCTGTCGTCTGTACCTAGTATAAGCGTGGTGATTATCGCTCAATCCTTCTCCGTCTGAGAGAAGGTCTGTTTCCAGCAGAGGGACGATAAAAAAGGCTGATAAAAAAAAATTTAATCATAAAACTAATTAAACATCAATAGAATAATTAAATATCAACAGACTAATTAAATATACTATAATTAAATATAAATAGAAGAGCTCGTGGCTAAGTCAAAGCCGCGCGGATCGATCGATCATAAGGTTAAGCAACGCTTGGCGCGGTCGGTCCGTACGAGTTCTTCCGTGTTTTCGGAAGGCAGATAACAGTGGGTCCCGGCTGTCATTTGACCATCTGGCAGTCGTTACGGTAGTCAGAAGCCAGAAAGTCTGACAACCAGTCTTACAAGGGGTGCAGGTTGCCTGGGGTGACTGGGTTGTGGAGGTCAAACAAGCAGTCGCTCCATGTAAAACACTGGTTCTCAGCTGCATCCGGTTAGACTGGAAGCCGACCCCAACGTAGTTGGGAAAAGGCCAGGCAGATGATGATGACTAATTAAATATACAAAGTCCTAATTGAATAGGTAGCTCTAATTTTATTGATATTTATTATCTAATATAATAGATGATACGATATAATAGACAGATGTCACTGATACACTACTGCACGGACGTAGCTATAGCTTTGACAAGGGGGGGGTCCCCAAAATAAAAAACAGAGCTTTAACGCCAATTTAAATTATCATTTACAAATTATTCATTGCCTGCAACTATAACACGGAAGTGTAGTCGCAGGTAATCTATAATATATGTATAACTTAGGTTACTCTAAGTCAGTGGAGGCGTTAGACCGAATGTGTACGTCGGCGAAATCGAGTTCGCGAGGCCCCTGTTGCCGTGGCCGGGGGGGCGGGGAGGGTGATTGAGTTGTCACACAATTTTGGTACCTAATGTATAAATTATGAAGCAAAGAAGTAGAAAGCAAAAGATATGAATGCGCGAGCGAAGCGAGCGCGAAATTTTTCCAGCTCGACTTGTAAACATCGAAAAAAAAGGGCGCGAGTGGAGCGAGTGCGATTTAGTTTTGTTGTTTTAGATTAAGTCACAAAAATGTATCCTATTAATTTTGTAGAGCTGAAATTGCCGCCATTTGTTTTAGTTAATTTGTGGGGGTATAAAGCAAAGAAAAATACCGACCATGTCATATAAATGCGAAAATTTTTTATCTGTTCGAGGATTAAACGTGATTGGCGAAACGAAAATAGATAGGTAACTAGTTTTTCTGCGAGGCCCCCTCAAGCGCGAGGCCGTCGGCAGTCGCCGACGTCGCTGCGCCTAGCGCTTCCTCTGCTCTAAGTAGGTGCCTTTAAAGAAAGTTATATGTAATGTATGTATTGCAATATTTATTCAAAAGCAACAAAGTTGAAAGTTTAGAGTAATAGATTTAAAATACTACGTTTTTATATAAGTTTGTTTTCTAAAATCGGCGCGGTGCATGTAATTTGTTTCTGTTGGACAAGTAAGACAGATATGAATGGGGGGTGTCCGGACACCCAAAACACCCCCCTTATATACGTCCGTGCACTACTGATCATCAAAATGTTTGGGTATATCCTGAAGTGCTTAAAAGCCAAAATTTGGTATGTAAACAAAATTCAGTTTACAAAAAGCTAAAAATACTGCCTAGCAAATTACAAAAAGAACTGAAATCCCACCAAAAAACATTTCATGTAAAAGTGAAGAGCCAAGCTTCTGAATCTTCACGGCCTAGCTCTACCGACCCTAACTTCACAAATTCTACATAATTATTAAAAATTTATGGTATCAAAGTGATAAATTGGAACTCGCTCCATGAACGACTTGAAGTTCGTGTAGTGGCGCAACTCCCTCATGGTCCCGTTAGTCTTGGACCGGACATACTCCACGATGTGCTCCCCCGCCGTGATGTGATGTAGACGGGACTTGTACATCCATAACACATATAGGCATTTCCTATTGACTTACAAAAGGCTACTTGCAGGGGAACCTGCATCCCGTCGCCGGGAAATCCACGGGATGCGCGAAACGATTCGAGAAGCTTCTTGCATTGCATTTGTTTGTTCCGAAACTACTGGACCGATTTGAAAAATTCTTTCACTGTTGGATAGCTAGACTATTTGCGAGTAACAATAAAATGAGGTGCGATTTGTTTGAATGTAAAATAATTTATTGTAAAGTTTAGAATACAGCGATGTCGGTGCGCTTGACGGCGGCGAGCCCGTCGTCCCACGTGAGCAGCGCGTTGAACGAGAAGTAGAGCGCCAGCGCCGACAGCAGGTGCCACAGGTCGTGCGCGTCGTAGAACTGCAGCACGCGGCACTCGTGGTTGCGCTCGCGCGACTGCGCCGGCGTCGCCGACCTGACACGGTACACTAGTTACTGCATAACGTTTATGTGCCTATGAGCTAGGAGCATTGGGAAGCACAGATTTTAGCAAAACAAATAAGACACATAGTGAATGCATCGGAGAACCAGGCTTACCAAGGGGTATCGGCGTGCTTGGGTTACTGTTCGAGGGAGTCAGAAAGGAAGGCCCTTTGTCTAAAACTCTGGTATCTTCTCAGCACACCTGGTTATACTGGAAGCTGGGGGACAAGATGGTTGGGGAAAAGTGTAGCGATGAACGAACCAGTCGGAGCTGCCGGACACGAAGAAGTAAAGCGCGGGCACCCAGGTGGCGGCGCCGGCGCCCAGGAACAGCCAGGCGTACCAGCGCGGGCGCTCGCCGTGCAGCAGCTTCATGCTCAGGTAGAACACCATGTACAGCAGCGTGTTGCACAGCAGCACCGACAGCAGGTGCCCCGCGAAGTCCGCGCTCTGCGTGAACAGACTGCGCACGCGCGCCCATTATACTACACTATATCTCAATATATCATGACGAGTCGGAAGTTTTTCTTCTAACTTTAGAGCCTACAAGTAAGTAGATAGTGTTTATGTCGCACTGTCGCAGCCGGTTGGAAAAAAATAGCCGTTCAATCAAACAGCTGGCCCTTGGACTGAACAACGGCATTCCATCACGCGTGTACGTCGTTTAGCCAACTTGTTGACTGACACGTGCAACGTTACAACTAGACGAGCGACGCTTAAACAACTGGTTAATGTTTTTATTTTCAAACCGTCCAGAAGTAGGAGCCCCGCCGAGCAGGGCGGAACTCTTACATCTTAGTGTAAAAATATCCTGATGATTATTACGGTCTTAGTTTCATAACACTCGTATTTGTAATACTTTAATTCACAAAAATGTCTTGAAAATGAATGAACACCGACTATTTAAGCCATGCATATTGTAAAAAAAATGTCAAGTAGGAGTAGTGGTGGTACCCGTAGAGCGCGAAGGCCCAGTTGACGGCGTTGCCGATGAGCAGCATGACGAGGCGCGGCGCGTACAGCGGCCGCAGCCCGCGCGCCGGCAGCGCCGCCACCGCCTCCTGCACGCTCTGCTTCTCTGTACGCACACTCTACTTCAACTATGCCACACTCAAAAGAAACTATTCTCTAGAAGAACTATCAATATGTAGGTATTGCTCTATGGTTTCATACAACAAATATTTTTAATGGGAGGATTTTACGACTCCGACGGTAAGTTTTGACGTAAATATGGCACTCTTTACACTTATAAGTTTGACGCACAACAGAAGCTTACGTAAATAAATTTACGATTATAAAGTGGGCTCGATAAGTCGGGTATGAAAAGGTGTGTTGTCTCACCGAGGCGGAACTGCCCCACGTAGTAGATGCGCAGCGACAGCAGCAGGAAGGTGAACACGTGCAGCACCGTGAACACGCTCCAGAACAGCGGCCCGCCGCCCACCACGCCCCACACCACTGCGCCGAACATACCCCTCTACACTGCTCTACTACTTCATACTAAGTACATCGAACACGTCGAATCTACCGACTTTGAAAATTCTTTCATCATTAGAAAGCCATTATTATTTCTGTTTTATCCTGATGCGGGAAGCTGTTCTCTCCAGCGGAGGAGCTTCCACCAGTTCGTGGCTAGGTGACCGCACGGGTCCATCGATGACAAGGCTACAATACGCTTAGTGCGCGAACTCCTTGATTATCTGGCATATTAAGGGCAATTTAAATAGGTTCCAATTGTTATTTGACCATCTTTGGTAGTTGTTTCGGATAGTCGGAAGTGAGAAAGTCTGACAACATGGTTAGCAAGGGGAACCGGTTTGGCCAGGTAATTGGATCATGGAGGTAAGCTAGGCAGTCGCTCCTACAGACTGGAGGCGACAGGCGACAGGAGGTTACCGAGCGCGATGAGCAGCGCGAGCACGCCGAAGGTGGCGTGCGCGCGCGCGTTGATGTCGGGGTGCCGCGCCTGGTAGATCTTCACCATGCTCAGCACCGCCAGCACGTACATGAACGCCGTGTCTGGACGAACACAACACACCATAGATTCAACTCTATTCGTCGGAAATCTAATTTATTAGTCATGTGACAACACCTTCTCACCAGGGAAGGTATGTACAGCCGCTATTCACGGCTGCTACAGTGCTATGCAGTATAATTCCATAACCGTTTGTAAAATATGAGAAAACTGTGATAAAGGTGTAAGTAGCGTTTGACTGCAATAGCAGGATAAGGTTGAGCAATCGTACCAAACTGGAAGTTGAGCGCGTTGGGGCAGACGTGGTAGCTGGCGGACAGCAGCGCCACCATCATCATGGCGGCGCCCAGCGACGACAGCAGCCCGTAGTGCGCCGGGATGCCGTACTCCTGCGCACGCGCACCTCATTGTACTATACACGATCATTTGTGACAAACAGGGCTAGGTTTCTCAATGTCTCAATTCGACGGTACATAGGTGAGTTCATTTCCAACTCATAATATGTATTGGTGGATCTGAGTTATTGTTAGGTAATTATACAACATACATTTTTTTATTGCTTTTATGTCTCTCAGATCGCAAAACTGGTAAAAATATTGAATGATGAAGGGCCAGTGACGAAGCCGTAGTGAGGGGATGCGCTGCGGTGTCCGACTGCTATAAATCTGTGTGGCATTAGTGCATTGTTCCGTTGCGACGAGGCGACGCACGAACCGCGCACGGTGTTGCGGCGCGCTTACCTCGTGGCGCGGCTTGCGGCGGCGGCGCAGCTTGCGGCGCCGCACCTGCAGCATGAAGAGCGCGCCGAGCAGCAGGTAGCCGACGTTGGAGAACACGTGGTTGAAGTCCGACAGCCCCCCCAGCGGGTGCGCGCACAGGAAGTTGTAGTAGCACACGTCCAGCGAGCCCGTCACGTTGAGCACCACCTGGAAGGCGGCCACGAACTGCAGCACCGGCAGCGCGTAGAACAGCCCCACCGTGTACAGCGTGTACAGGTAGCGGTCCGAGCGCGCCGCCAGCACGCGCGCGCGCCGCCGCGCCAGCGCCGCCACGTGCAGCCGCGGCGGCAGCCCGAACGGCCGCGGGGGGCTCTGCAACCAACACGGGCCACTTCACAGCACCGCTTCCGACAGGTGCAGCTATAGATTAGCAGTGACAAGCAGACGTACGTCAGACGGCTGAGCTCGGTCGGACTGTATGACGTAGACGGTGCGCGGCGAGCTGTCGTCCGCGTACTGCGGCGGCGGCGCCACGCCTGTCGCGCCGGCGACGTGGTTATCGCCTGACGCCGGGGCGTCAGCGGCAGTGATAACGTCAGCGGTAGTGATGACGTCAGCAGCAGCGGTGACGTCAGCGGTGGCGATGACATCAGCAGCGGCGATGGGCGAGCGCGTGCCGGTGGCGTCTGTGGTAGCGGTGCCCGTCTCCTCCTCCTCGTCGGTGTCGCTGTTGTCGCTGCTGTCGAACGTCGCCGCTACGAACAGGTACAATATAAAGGGAACGCACTCAGGGCCCAGGGCTGACAGAATGTGAGTGTATCAGACCCCGGCACTGAAGCAGACAGGCGGCAGTAACTCACTGGAGTCGCGGCGGCGGCGGCGGCCCGGCGACATGGACATCGTGCTGTCTATTTCAGATCTCGTCACTTCGTCAGGTTCTGAGGAGTGACATAAAGACGATATTAGTAGCGAACACTTGTGTTTAACTTGTTTTGGTACCTATGTGTGTGATATATTTTAAATCGGTATAAGTAGATAGATATAATATTTTTATAGTTAAAAACCGGCCAAGTGCGAGTCGGACTCGCACACGAAGGGTTCCGTTCCATATTATCAGTCTCGTACTAGCTGCGATTCGATGCAGTCGTGTTGCTGACGCGTTAAACTTACTTAACACGAATTGTTATAGCGCGGCGCAAGCCGTTGCTCGTCGTTTTTAATCGCCATGAGTGAACAACTTGTGGCGAATGAACTGCTGGCGTTCCTGCAGCAGAAGCTGGACGTGATGGACGAGGTGTCCGCTGTCCAGATCTGCGCAACGAACTTCAGCGAGGATGACGTCGCTGCTTCCAAGCTGCTGCTATACCGGGTGCTCAACAAGAGCGACCAGATGGTGTCCCGCCGGCGTGACGGGACAAAGAAGAGCATCCAAGACATTATCACGCTGCTAAAGGAGACCGATCCGGACGACGTGCCCACGTTTGTGGCGAAGGATCTGAATAAGCTCCCGCCCGTCACCTTCGACCACGTCGACGTCACAAGCCTTTTGAAGGACATCGTCTTTCTGAAGGCAAGTCTTGCGGATGTGCAGCGGAAGTTGGATGCATCCCAAATTACTGTCGCTGATTTGCGCAGCGAACTCAACGAGTTGCGTAAATCAGCAACGGTAACTGGGTCACCGGCGGGTGCATCGAACGTGAACATGCGGCGCGGAGCGTGCCTCGATGTATCGGGTGCAAGTTTCGCGTCAGCAGTTTTGTCGCCGTCACCGCGGTCGCCGCCGAATGCTGAGCCGGCACAGTGCGCGCCTCGTGCGCCCCGCTGCCCCGCTCCCGTCCCTGTGGGGCCTCCCCGCACCGCCGC
>NWSH02000008.1:15359767-15370112 GCA_002382865.2 Heliothis virescens | reverse complement strand
GGTGGTGAGCGTTAAACCTATCTGCGACGATAAACTCGCGTGGGACCGCCGGAGCCCCGCAGCGCCGTAGCCGTGACAGAAATCATGCCTGCTGCAAAAAACTACAAGTTCACAATCTACAATTTAGTCTAACTTTTACTGAAAACTGTTTTGTTTTTTTAATTAAACCTTGTTTTATTTTGTTAACACATGGTCACCCTACAATGTGCGGCTGAACGTGAGCCGCCAAAGTGTAGAACGTATCGCAATGACAATCCAGCTAAGCGTTAATCCGCCGTAATACATAACCGCCCTGCTTTTGATAACGGCTGGCGGTAATGTAATACGGCGGATTATGCAATTCGACTGCGACATATACAAACTTAATGCTTAGATGAATTTATATTATACCTACCTCTTTGATAGTTTTAGTTGCACAAAGTGGCAACATCTCACAAATAAAGACTTTCTCAAAGCACAACATAATTAAATTGGTTAAACTTAAATACCAATAACTTAAAAACCCTAGTTTATGCCATTTAAACTACATACTACTTCTTTTGTACGAAATGTTTAACAAGAGCTATGGAAGTACATATTATTTAAAATTAATGCATATCCTCAGGAACACGCTGTATACTTTTGAAGTTGAAGGAATCGTCAATATTTTCTTCTAACCTAACAGACTAAAAAATATTCGTTCTTTTATTAATAAGTTAAGAGAGATGTGTATCTTTATGTATTTCTGAATTTAATGTTTTCAAGTTCCCTTCTTCGTTTCTCGCACAGCTTTAAAGATTTATTTAAAAAATAACGGGATTCATAGTTTTGAACCCGAACGTTTCGACAGACGTGACCAGAAAATGGTCATTAGAGTGCCGTTACGCCGTGGAGTGTATAGAACTCGAGTACAACTCGTCCACAAGTTAACTGGGGGTGATGATGCACAATGAAAGAGTTTAGAAGTGTGAGAAAATAATTTATTGAGTACAAGTAGTATTCGAGGCGCAGGCGCTAGTGGCGGGAGTAGGCGAGGCCGAGCTCGGCAACCACGTGGCGCAGGCGCTAGTGGCGCGAGTAGGCGAGGCCGAGCTCGGCAACCACGTGGCGCAGGCGCTAGTGGCGCAGGCGCTAGTGGCGCGAGTAGGCGAGGCCGAGCTCGGCCACCACCTCGCGCATGGCGCGCACGCACGCGTCCAGCTGCTCGCGCGAGTGCGACGCCGACAGGCAGAACCTGCAGGCACGGACAGGGTGCTACAGTCGCGCCGGGACTTCGTGGCGGGACACATAAGGCCGCTGCATACGTAACGTGATAATACCTCGTAAGGGGCGTGAACGGCAATGGGACGGGAGTGCCTCGTTCAAGACGAAAACGTGTTCTTATACATACGTACCGTAACGGTGATTTGAATTGAAAGTGCTAGTATTTTGAAGAAGCAACGATTTGAAGAATTGGCTTTAATTGTTATTGCTCTAGATGATGATGTAGTTACGACCGTGAGCGAACGGAGTGACTGTACATACGCAGCGGCAACACGGACGGGACGGGTCACGCACGGGACGGGACGTGCTTTACATTGTTGGCGACGATACTTTTCCAGCCCCGTTAGTGTCACGTCCCCGTACCGCCCGTGTCTCCGCAACATGTGCGCTTCGATATGTCACCGGAAAATAACAAGAACCGTATATTTATAAATTTCCTAGGAAATTTATAAACTTCCGTAGGATTCTAAACGGTAGATAAATTGTATTATTTTACGTCCTTATTTTCGTAAATTTATCAATTTCCGACGTCACACGGTAAATTTATAAACTAACGGATATCATATCTATTCGTAAGATTCTAAATGGTACGACCAATCACAGAAGCTCTTTTAAATATACGCATCTTTGAAATGCGTAAAATAACACACTGCTCTCTGATTGGTCAATTTTCATAGCGGCACTGCTTGTGTCCATAGACTTCAATGGCGGCCGCGAGGAAGGAGAAGTGAAACGTGACAGTCAACCAATCAGATCATGCGTAGTTCTTACTTATTTATTTTACGAGTGACTTCAGTAATTTTATCAATTTACGAAATTGTGAGAATCTTACGAAAGTTTATCAATTTACTAGGAAATTTATAAACTTACGGATCTTGTTATTTTCCGGTGACAGATATACATATTTATATTTCAAAATATTTAAAAAAAAATCCCGTTCCGCCTCGTTCCGAGCCGTCCGTAAAAATTCCCGTCGCGTATACAGCGGTCTTTAGGCTTTGCCTTAATTGTAAGTTATTTTAGTTAACTGTTCCGTGATATTTATATAGAGCTTTGCTTCCAGAGAGTTCAACTTACTTATTACAAGTACATTAGGTATAATATCCTCGTTTCTCTAATTTTAAATCTAATAATGTCACGTGTCAATTATATAATAGAAAAACAAAATAGATATAGGTAGTTATAGTGTCATGAATATCTGTACTGACCGTATCCGTGCCTTGTTGAGCGGCGTGGCGGGGAAGCCGACGCCGACGGTGGCGACGCCCAGCGCCGTCAGCCGCTCCACCGTGGCCGCCATCTTGCTGAACGTGTACACCAGCACCGGCGCCACCGGCGACGACCGGTGCCCGAACGTCACCACGCCCATCGCCTGCAGTCTGATCAAACATATGCATTCACTATACACATACTTCCTAAGCACTTATTGTCTAACGTAAACTGAAGTCGTGATAGCGTCGTAGTCAAAGGCAATGGAAACATCGTGATAGTGAACTTAAAAGGTCGCCAACCCGCATCGAGTAAATGTGGATTACTGCTTACTCCTCTGTACAAGAAGGGGCTTGTGCCCTGTTGTACAAAATACATAAGGGATAATACAAAAAGCCTGACGAGGAATGTAGGTAAGGATAAAACGAGTGATATTAGTATAGCAAGGCGTGCACTCACTGGTCGCGGAAGTAGTGCGTGTTGTCCTTGAGCGCGCGCAGGCGGGCGCGGCCCGGCGGCGTGGCCAGCGCGCGCATGGCCGCCAGCACCTGCGCCGCCACCGCCGGCGCCATCGCCTGCGCGTACGTGTGCGCGTGCCCGTGCTGCCGCAGCCACCTGATCAGCCTGGCCGACCCTGCAACCGCAGCCACCCCTAAGTGTCGACGGCATCGGCGACCGTGCCGCGCGGGCTGGCGCTACTCACCTGCGATGTACCCGCCGGCGGCGCCGAAGCTCTTGGTGAAGGTGCCCATGAGCACGTCGACGTCGCGCGGGTCGACGCCGGCGTGCTCGGTGACGCCGCGGCCCGTGGCGCCCATCGCGCCCACGCTGTGCGCCTCGTCCAGGTACAGCTGCAGCCCCAGGCGCCGCTTCAGCGCCACCAGCGCCGCCAGCGGCACGATGGACCCCTCCATGCTGTACACGCCCTCCACCACCTGCAAGCGCGACAGTGAGCGGGCGGCGGCGGGCGGGGCGCGGGCGGCGCGGGAGGGGGGCACTCACGATGACGATCTTCCTCCACTTGCGCTCGGCGATGGCTTGCCGCGCGAGCTGCTCGAGGTGGCGCACGTCGTTGTGGCGGAACACGCGCACGGTGGCGCGCGCCAGGCGCAGCCCGAGGATCAGCGACGCGTGGTTGTTCTCGTCGCTCAGCGCCAGGCAGCCGGGGCCCAGCAGCCCGGGCAGCCCCAGCGTGTTGGTGCCGAACCCCATGCCCACCACTATGGCCGCCTGGAAGCATGCAGGGATGCAAAAAATGAGGTGCCAGCCGCGGCACTGCACGAGGAGGGAGTGAGGCGACGCACCTCGACGCCGAGGAACTGCGCAGTGGTGGCCTCGAGCTCCGCGTGCAGCGGCGTGGAGCCGAGCTCGGCGCGCGAGGAGCACATGGCGATGCCGTAGCGGCGCGTGGCCGCCACCACGTCGGCGTGCGTGGCGCCGCCCGCGCCCTCCGCGAACCCCAGGTAGTTGTACGAGCCCAGGTTGATGCAGCGCTGCTCCTTGCCCGTAAACCTGCACAGCACATCGAACGTTACTGTCGCCCTCCCGTACCGGCCACGACGATACATGGCCATTGGCCAACGACCACATAGCCTATAGACGCCTATTAACGGGCGATGGATTTCTGGCAACACGTCAGATAATTACATCTTATAATAAGTCCCACTCAACAATATGACTTAGTATCGACCACTTCCGTGAACTGTGCGCGCGGCCGTGTTCTGTACAAAAAAAAATTGAAAATTAATATTATAATGGCCTCCAGTACAATACGTCGGTGTGGCAATAACAGTCAGACATCGAGTTTCCCGAAAAATGGTATAACATTTCACCGGTAAGTTAATAGTTACTTAATCATAATAATAGTTTTAGTTGCAATATTATTTCTCGGAGTTCATCTTATATTGGCCTCCGCTCGCGTTTTCATATCGACGATGAAGTACCAATACCTCTTAACTACAAAATCACCATTTTACAGGAGGAGCAAAAAACGCGTCACGTTGAAAATTCAGAGGTCTAAATATGAAAATATTGTAGTAATGGGAACATGGATATGATATGATACATAGTACAGTTAAGTAATTTAGAAGCTTTTTACACTTGAATTTAGGATGTAATGTCAGCAGGTCTTGCTAAATGAATGCATACATTGACTTAGCAGCTATTTCTATTAGCATTTTCTCTCAAAACTATCAACATATTTAGTTAGGTGTCTTGACGAGTACACGCAAAATGCAATTTTATGTCCAAGTTTTAGGGTTTGACGGAACGCCAAATGCAAGTTAGTCAATGCAGTTAAAAGAGCAAAAAATCGACAAAATGTCAGTTAGGAGGTATTGGCACTTCATCGTCGTTTTGCGTCTCTTTCTCATGACGAATGTCTTCACTATCTTTTTTTCACGATTCATTAATCACAGTAGTGTTGTATCAAAATGATGACTAAAATCTATTACGATTAAACGATAACCCGAACTTCCTGTTGTATAACGTATATGTTGAAAGATTTTCTACTTGACTGACTCAGCACCACGAGAATAAGATGACCCACAGATCGCGCGATGCAAAGTACCCTACTTTGCATCGGTGCGTTTATCAGTCTATGTAGTATATGTCTGTCTCCTTGTGGCGTTGGCGAGAGCAAATGATGATTTTATGACTTTCAATTGACACAGATTGAGAATTGTTTTAATATGACTTGGTTATTGATTAATTAAGTTAAAGTAACAATATATTGTAAAAATTGATTTAAATAACAATATCGATATTTTTGACCATTTGTTTTAAACCAATGTACCATCCCTAGTAACTACGTATTTAAAGCCAATCAGGAAACCAGCACCCCCTCATTCCTCCTCATTGTTGACGAAATAACTTGTGAAAGATCAAGGATAAGAGTGTCTAGGCTATGTGGTCGTTCCATTGGCCAATTACTTATGCGAACTGCGTATAACAGATATATTCCATACGGTGATACCTACCACGTTTTAAAAAAGTATTGGCTTGAGCTTGGAATATTTGCTGAGACTATTTCACGAAGTAGCTGGTCGTTTCAATTCATAATATGTATGTGAACAATACAATTGTGCACTACGAAAATAAAAATAAATTATGGCTACGGCTTGCATTCTTTCACCACTATCTGGCGGCAGCACTTACTGTATTTGCTATAGAGTTCTCCATTCAAAGAAAACTGTCGCGGGAGCTTCGAAGAGGCGACGATATGGCACGAGTTATCAACTCCTTACGATTGCAGGATTTAGTAGTCCGCACGCAATGAGCGCTGCGTAATGGATGCCATGTAAGGTATGCTAGTATAAAGTACTGACACTCCAGTTGTGTTCGTCGGGCAGCTCCTATGAGCTCAGCGCCAGGCCGAGCAGATGCGGCGGTTGAACAGTGCGACCGCGTACACGTAGCGAGAAGAACGTTGAAGGGCTACAGCCGATACCCCTCTAATGACAAACGTCAGCAAACTATATATTTCTATCGCGCAGCTGCTAAGATCAAGCAGGATCGTAAAAGGACAATCCGATCATTGTATCTCATATTCACATTACAATTAATTAAGGATGCCGGAAATCTGAAGGTGAACTTGTAAGTAGAGTGAGTCTGTCTGTCGCGAATGTTCTTATAGCGAAGAAAGACTGAGTGATACGGATCAACTCACTAGTCGGATTGCATAAAATAATAACGTATCTGTCAATTCTGCAATCGATCAACCTTATCGCAATGGGGTGGTTAATTTTGATTGGTAAATTGACCAATTCGTATACCGTTGACCTCTGTATTCTCAGAGGCGCTAGAGGGGGTGCAAGTTACTGTCAATATCTAACGTTTCTCTATCACATTATATGTGTATCACAATTAAAGCGAATAGCCGCGCGCCGCGAGGCAATATGACGACCTAAACAATGATGAATTACGCGCAGTGGTGCTCAAGTATGTGTCCGTAACGAGATTAACGTTCTGATTAATGTGCGCAGCGCCAGTCCGGCGAACGGCAGGCAGCAGTCGTCGTGCGCTGGTTAACAGTCATTTGCCTAAAAGCACATTGCAGCCCGCATGCATATGGCATCAACACAAAATGGCCTGAGATGATTAGAGAACAACAAAGAAAGTTATGTCGCATTCTACAACAGGAATGGGCGTTTACAATAGGCCGATTTTTAGGGTCCGTAGCCGAATGGCAAAAAACGAACCTTATAGATTCGTCATGTCTGTATGTATGTCTGCCGTCGTCGTTGTCCTTCACTTTATGCCAACTATTAAATTGCACATTCCAAACTTTGGTATGATCTGTTATTATTACATTAACGCTTTCCGATTCTATGCAAAATAAATATTAGGGGGACTCCCCAATGGAACTGAAACAAAAATTATCTTTTTCATCTAAACCTATTACGTTAGGTCTTATAGATGGGTCTTAAAATGAGATTGAGGTTCTAAACATTTTCTCCAATATTTAGTGTTAGAACACCTTTCAAGTGTCAAATGTGTCCCCCCCCATGTATTCGAAACTCCAAGTGAAAATCTAAAAAAAAATATATGTTACAGATCTTAATAAAAAATATCAACCAAATGGTTGAGACGAAATACAGTATAGTTTTGTATAGCACTTATTCAGTTAACCGCAACCGTATAACTTTTTATTCTGAATATATTTGTATGAAAAACAAAGTTTTTTTTGTAGTAGTTATTTTTCTAGTAATGGAACGGAACCATTTCGGTGCGCGAGTCCGACTCGATTGGCCGGTTTTTTATTTGATTTAATTGTTTCCGACTTTGATATACAAACCAGGAGTCAGAGTTTCATAGTATTCAGAACTCATATCTTTCGCAATTGCAATTATATGTATTGTCGCTCCACTAGCCCACGAAACATCCAAAATAACATAGAAACAGTTCCTTCTTAACGAAAGAGGTTCCTGAAGGCATACGCCCTTGCACGCGCTGATGCCTATGCTGATATAAATCGCTACATTATATTCCAGGCGCCTTAAAAACTCGATCTGTTACTGCATTTCATTATACATGTTTTTTTAGATTCGGAGGTCTAGCTTGCCTATGAAAACGAAATGTGCATAGAATTCTAACATATAATAACATATAATAAAATTTTAACTATTCGGTTTCATGGTATGCTTTGGAAGAGTAGGGAAGTAGTTTACCAAAACAATGTTGTTAATAGTACAAGAGGTACCATATGTAAAGCAAATGGTGATTGGTAGAATATTCTATTAATATTCGACAGCAAAAAAAAAAGGTTCTCTAGAAATGTGAATTGTGAAGAAGTTTCGAGTTAAACAGGACATCAGAAAATTATCGTTGTTGTATTAAATCGCGGAAACATAAAGGTCATGACACGTACCGCCGGCCACATAACAAGAGCCTCGGCACGCGTTGTATCGATTTGGCTACCCAGCCGCCCAGCCGCGCTTACGAAGTCCCGCGAGAGTGCAGCGCGGGGTCGTCGCGGCCGCGAGGTGGAGCTTTTGTCACACGTTATATGATAGTTGCATGAGATTGACATTGATTGCGGCGCGCATCGGAGCTGTAGCGCAGCAGCGACTGTAGCACAGCATTGGCCGCGGTAAGCACGCGGTCGACGCTTGACCGCGCTCTACAACCGCCGTGGCTTTTTTAATTGAATCCGAAACTAATATTATTAAAATGCGAAGTAAACTTGTCTGTTGTCTGTCTTTTCTTCACAGCCAAACCTGACCGATTTGTTGAAATTGTCGACATAGTTTGAACTTGAAAAGACATTCCGTATAAAAAGTCGAGCTTTCAATTACTCGTAGAAGATGTCGTGATCGCGCATTTAAACCAAACAATTCCGGAAGTCCACTTATCGTACTACGCGAACGGAATCGGGGCACAGCACTGTTATGAAATATATCATACGTCAGTCTAACCGATTTAATGTCAAATTTAAATGACCACGTTATTGGCTGGTTGGAGCTGCGCGTGGCGGTGCGGATTAGTGGCCATGACCCTAAGAGTTATGCCTCAATTCAATGTTAACTTAGGGTTAAAACATTGAAAAAAAATCAATTTTAGATTTGATTCCCCTTCTAGTGGTCGCATTCACCTTAGTGTTATTCAACAATCACATTACGGATGCCGTACAGACTATGATAACAAACATGTTATGTAACATTGCTATACAAACAGTTTCAGATATTTGTATTAATAAATTGTAAGTTGAGAAACCCCTTACAAGTCATCATCACCCATGCTGTTGCCGTATGCCAATTTGCCGGCGAACCAAATGTATGAAAAATGATGTTCAGAGGCTACAATTCAGGTGCAACTGAGTAGGCACTGTCACCGTCTGAGCTGTTCCGTGCCGTTGGAGGTATGAACTTGCGTTGCTCGATGCACGTGTGGCTGCGTCTGGGGAAACGCGGTGCCGACACTTGTTGTGCAATCGAACATTTTGTGAATGATATAGAACTTTCAAACAAACGCGTACAGAAAATGTGATTATTAGTATAGACTTATTTTGACACATAAAGGAGGAGGCACATGAGCCATAGTGATGATCCTTCTTGCATCCGACGCAGCGTTGTATCGATACAGTTAACGCTCAATGTTCCCAGATAGTGTGATGAGACGATACGGTGACCGCATTTAACTATGGATTAGTAAGTCTGGGCTTAGGCGTGCACGAACAAATAGCTAATATTAAAGCTTTTGCTCACACTTACAATGTCTGCATTAGCCTACTCCCAACCTGCTAAAAATTGAATCAACATGAAGCCGGAGGCACAACACACAAGACGACCAGCGCCGCTACGAAGGATCCCAACCGCCGGTTTATATTGCACGCGCAAGCGTACAGAAGCACACCAACAAATACAGCCGCCACAAACACGCCCTACCGGACGAATGACACCCACGCCAACGATCGCAACGGATCAGCGAAGAAGTGGTGTGTGTGTTGAGCACTCTGACGTCAGGCCTGGAGTCAATAACTGAGGGGAGCCGAACACCACCCCAACCAACTAGGCAAAACCACAAAGCCCCTCAAAAGCGCACACTGCCACCGGAGGTGAACCAAAACCGGAGCCGGGGGGGTCTTCATGAGAGTTGACGAGACAAGTACAAGGTTCCGGGGAGACGTGGGCACACACAGTGCACGGTGGGGGAGGCAAAAGGCAGAATGGCCCAAGAGCAATCCAGCGTGGACACTTGCCTCATCTTGGGCCACCAACATGAGGCCGACTGGCCCACGTGGACCGCATAGGGGGGGGAAGCGGCGGTTCGCCACTGTCATCTTACCTCAGATGTTTTGAAATCTTTTGATTAGGCAATATTAGGTACGAGCATAGGTTTGATATATTTAAAGTCTAATCAATAAAAATATCTACGATGTTTATAATCAAAGTAATAGAATGAGCAAAGTATTCAATATTATGCTTCATGAAATACACTCATGGGGCTAGCAGATTGCTCTCTGAAAGAGTTACCGCCTGTTGGCCCTGGTAGCTGCAAATGGCTCTAGGAGAAGAAACGAAGCGTGTAAAGAGTTATTAGTAAGGTCACCATGCGTTGGAAAGCCTACAGAATGGCGCAAATTATGTAAACCTAACCGGTAGTTGCATGTTTGAGCCGTTTGGGGTCGAAACATCGTGCGGGACTATGTGGCCCAAGATGACCGCCGACAGGACGTTTTTTGGCCAATTACATTTGCAAGACGAAACTAGTAGAGTCCTACTCGGTGACCATCGACCATCCAGCTGTATGCAATGCAGCCACGCCTTTTGCGCACGATCCCGTGACAGGCGGATTGCGGCATGAGTTCTTTTAGATAGCTATTTGTAACTTATACGAAATTCATTCTTTGTTTTTTTTAAATTGTAAGTATTTTCTTATCTGATCCGCTCTCTCG
>NWSH02000008.1:15339607-15359742 GCA_002382865.2 Heliothis virescens | reverse complement strand
ATGGACTTTTCAATTAATAACAGAATTGTAGAATTGTTTTAATATGACTTGGTTTTATTTGATTACATTAAGTAAAAGTAAACATAATATTGTAAAATTGTATTAAATAAAAATATCGATATTTTGACATTTGGTTTTAAACCTGTCCCATCCCTAGTAACTTAACGTAGTTTGAAAGGGCCAATCAGAAACCAGCACCCCCCTCATTCCTACCTCAGCTTGTTGACAGAAATAACTTGTTGAAACAGATCAAGGATTAGGTGTCTATAGGCTATGTGGTCGTTGNAGAATTGTTTTAATATGACTTGGTTTTATTTGATTACATTAAGTAAAAGTAAACATAATATTGTAAAATTGTATTAAATAAAAATATCGATACTTTGACATTTGGTTTTAAACCTGTCCCATCCCTAGTAACTTAACGTAGTTTGAAAGGGCCAATCAGAAACCAGCACCCCCCTCATTCCTACCTCAGCTTGTTGACAGAAATAACTTGTTGAAACAGATCAAGGATAAGGTGTCTATAGGCTATGTGGTCGTTGCCATTGGCCAATACTTATGCGAACTGCGTGATTAACAGATATATTCCAATACGGTGATACCTACCACGTTTTAAAAAAAGTATTGGCTTGAAGCCTTGGAAAGTAATTTGCTATGAAGACTATTTCCACGAAAAGTCATCTGGTCAGTTCATTCGATAATATTATTTGAACAATACAATTTGCTGCACTACGAAAATAAAAATAAACTTATGGCCTACAGGCTTTGCGATCTTTCAACCTACCTATCTGCTGCAATATCAACTTACTGTAATTTGCTATAAGAGTTCTCCCATTCAAAGAAACCTGTTCGCGGGAGCTTCAAGAGCGACGATTATGGCACGAAGTTATCGAACTCCTTACGATTCGAGGATTTTAGTAGCTCCGCATCAGCAATGTAGCTGCTGCGTAAGGATGCCATGTAAGTATATGTAGTATAAAGTACCTGAAACTCCAGTTGTGGTCGTCGGTGCAGCGCTCCTTGAGCGTGAGCTCCGCGCCAGGCGCCGAGCAGATGGGCCGGTTGAAGCAGTGGCGCACGCGCCGGTACACGTAGCGCGAGAAGAACGTCTCGAAGGGGTCGTACAGCGGCGCGTACCCCTGCCACATGACAACACGCTCATGCCAACCTATATATTTCTATCGCCGCAGCTGCTAAGATCAATGCAAGGATCGTAAAGGACAATCCCCGATCGATGATATCTACATAATTCACATTACGATTAGATTAAGGATGCCGGCCATAAATTGCTGTAAGTGTGACACTTGTAAGTAGAGTGAGTGCTGTCACTGTCGGCGAATGTATCTGATAGCGACAGAAAGACTGAGGAGTGATGACGGATCACTCAAACATAGTCGGATTTGCATAAATAGATAAACGTAATCTGTCAAATTTCTGCAATCGATTTTCAACCTTATCGCAATGGGGGTAGGTTAATGTTTGATTGGTAAAATTTGACAGATTCGTATACGTTGACCTGCTGTCGTCTGTACATAATTTCCTCAGAGGCGGCTAGAGGGGGATGCCATAGGTACGTGATAATACTTCTCACGTGTTCTGTCATCATATTATATGTAGTATCACAATTTATAAGCGAATAGCCGCGCGCCGCGAGCGCAATATGACGACGTAAACAATGATGAACTTTAGGCGCAGTGGTGCTCAAGTTATTTGTCCGTAACGAGTATAAACGTCTGATTAATTGTAGCGCAGGCGCCAGTCGGTCGACGGGCAGGCAGCGGTCGGTGCGCGTGCGCTGGTTAACAGATCGATAATTGACCTAAAAGCAACATTAGCAGCAATCACTGCATATGGCATCCAAACAAAAGTGGCCCTGAGATGAATTAGCGAACAACAAAGAAAACGTTCATGTCGCATTCTACAACATGGAAAACTGGGGCTTTCAATGGCCAGATTTTTAGGGTTCCGTAGCCGAATGGCAAAAAACGGAACCCTTATAGATTCGTCATGTCTGTATGTATGTCTGTCCGTCCGTCCGTATGTCACAGCCACTTTATTCCAAAACTATTAAGATTGCACAATTCAAACTTGGTAATTAGATGTATTATGTATTACATTAACCGCTTTACGATTCTTATGCAAAAATAAAATATTAGAGGGGGGCTCCCCATACATGGAACTGAAACAAAAAATTTTTTTTTCATCTAACCTATACTTGTGTGGTGTCTATAGATGGGTCTATAAAAATGAGATTGAGGTTCCTAAAACCATTTTTTCTCAATCATTTTAGTGTAGAGACACTTTCAAAGTGCTAAAATGTGTCCCCCCCCCCTGTAATTTCTAAACTACCAAAGTGAAAAATCTAAAAAAAAATATATGTTACAGATCTTAATAAAAAATATCAACCAAAATTGGTTTGAACGAAATACAGTCAGTAGTTTTTGAGTTATAGCACTTTTTCAGTAACCGCAAACTATAACTTTGTTATTCTGAATATATTTGTATGAAAAACAAAGTTGTTTTTTGTAGGTACGTTTATTTTTCATAGATAATGGAACGGAACCCTTCGTGCGCGAGTCCGACTCGCACTTGGCCGGTTTTTTATTTGGTTTAATTGTTTCCGAACTTTGATATACAAAACCAGGAGTCAAGAGATTTCATAGATATTCAGACATCATATCTTTCGCAAATTGCAATTATATGTATGTCGCTCCACTAGCCCACAAACCGAGCCAAAGATAACATAGAAACAGTTTCCTTCCTTAACGAAGAGGGTTTCCTGAAGGCCTACGCCCTTGCACAGCGCTGATTGCGCTATGCTGAGTAATAATGACGCTACATAATATATTCCAGAGCAGCCATTAAAAAACTCGATCGTGTTACTGCATTTCATTAATAACATGTTTTTTTAGATTCGGAGGTCAGCTTGCCTATGAAAACGAATGTGAAGAATCTACATATACATACATATAATAAAATTTTAACTATTACGGTGTTCACTGTATGCTATTGGGAAGAGTAGGTACAGGTAGTATACCTAAACAATGTTGTAAATAGTACAAGAGGTACCTATATGTAACTAGCAACATGTGAATTGTAGAATATTCTATTATATTTCGCAAAAAAAAAAGGTTCTCTAGCAACATGTGAATTGTAAGAAGTTTCGGAGTTAAACAAGGACATCAGAAATTATCTTGTGGTGTATTATAATCGCGAAACATAAAGGTCATGGCACACTGTACCGGCCCGGCCACGATACAGCTCCGGCACGGCGTTGTTTCGAATTTTGGCTACCGCTAGCCGCCAGCGCGCTTACGAAGTCGCCCGCGAGGTGCAAGCGCGGGGTCGGCGCGCCGGCCGCGAGGTGGAAGCTTCTTGTCACACGTTATATGATATTTGCAATTGATTATTGACATTGATTGCGGCGCGCAGTCGGAGCTGTAAGCATGCAGTCAGCGCGCTGTAAGCACGCAGTCGGCGCGCTGTAAGCACGCGGTCCGCACGCTTGACCCGCGCGCTGACAACCCGCCGTTGGCTTTTTGTATTGACATTATGAAATATATCATACGTCATACGATTTAATGTTCAAATTTAAATGACACGTTATTGGCTGGGTTGGAGCTGCGCCGTTGCGGTGCGGGCATAGTGTGCCATGACCCTNTGTAAGCATGCAGTCAGCGCGCTGTAAGCACGCAGTCGGCGCGCTGTAAGCACGCGGTCCGCACGCTTGACCCGCGCGCTGACAACCCGCCGTTGGCTTTTTGTATTGACATCCAAACTAATATTATAAATGCGAAAGTAACTCTGTCTGTCTGTCTGTCTTTTCTTCACGCCTAAACTACTGAACCGATTTGTGTGAAATTTGGTACAGACATAGTTTGGAACTTGAGAAAGGACAATTCCGTACTATAAATGTCGAGCTGTTCCTATACTCCGTAGATAGATGTCGTTGATCGCGATTAAAACCAAAAATTTGCCGGAAGTCACTATACTACGCGAACGAAGTCGCGGGCACAAGCTAGTTATGAAATATATCATACGTCAACGTCATACGATTTAATGTTCAAATTTAAATGACACGTTATTGGCTGGGTTGGAGCTGCGCCGTTGCGGTGCGGGCATAGTGTGCCATGACCCTAAGATTATGCCTCATATTCAATGTTAACTTAGGTAAAACATGAAAAAAAATCATTTTATATTTGAATTTCCCGCTTCTAGTGGTCGCATTCACCTTAGTGTTATTCAACAATCACATTACGGTGCGTACAGACTATATAACATAACATGTTATGTAACATTGCTATACAACATGTTTCAGATAATTTGTATAATAAATTTGTAATGTTGAATAACCCTTACAGTCATCATCCCCATGCTGTTGCCCGTATGCCAATTTTATCCGGGGTAGCAAATGATAGTTCGAGGCTACAATCAGGTGGCACTGGGTGGCACTGTCACCGGTGTGTTCCGTGCCGTTGGAGGTATGCACTTGCGTGCTCGGTGCACGTGTGCTGCGTCTGGGGGAAAGCGGCGCGTGCCGAACACTTGTTGGCAAGTCGAACATTCTTGTGAATGGAAAGAACTTTCAAACAAACGCTGATACATGAAAATGATATCTATTAGGTAATATACTTATTTTGACCAAATAAAGGAGTTAAGTGCAATGAGCTCCTAAGTGTGCCTTCTGGCTGCGACGCGGTGTTCGATAAGTAACGCTCCATTGTTCCCAGATATGGATGGAACGAATACGTGACCGCATAACTATGGAATTAGTAGTCGCTTGCGGCCAAAACTAGCTAATATATTAAGTTGCACTTACAATGTCTGCAGTAAAATTGAATACAATGAAAGCGTTAAAGATGTTGGTTAAAAGTCTGCCGTCATAACTTCTAGTAAGTAGTATGTTTTTTATGTCTAAATCTGTTTGAGTCGTCCCTTATCAATCCGAATCAGCGCGGTGATTACGTATGAAACGGAAACAATGCAACGCTGACTCACGCGCCGAATATAAATTTTATCACTCGATAACAACAACTGTCACGGGTGACCTAGTGCCAGATAACTTCAGTGGAGCCAGACCAACACAAACAAGTGAATCCAATAAAACAGTTCTCATAATGTTGAGGTTCGTTGGATCGTGCAGTGCACAGCAGCAGTGCAGCAATGCCAGAGCGTGGTACAACTTGCATCTTTGGGCCGACACCTACTGCCGACTGGCCACCGACGGGGGGCACCTGCTGCACTAGCGTCCTCTGAGCCATCATCAGTATTGTGACGATACCATTTTATTATTTAAACAGCCCATGGTTATTGAAGGAGAACGACCGATCTTCAGTAACTACTAATCAAGTACCTACATATCGAAGCATGCCCGTAAATAAAAGGATTTTGAGGTAATTAAGCTTTACTGAAACACTCATCTCTTCTTGTAATCAGTAGTTAATCGGGAAATTGAGGGAAACATTAAGGTGACATGCGTACGGAGGCGGCCCTGCCCCTATTGATCCAGTCAGCGAATAAGTAGGTACATGTCTCTGCAGTGCGGAGACGTCGGCACTCGGCACGCCTGCCGGACACTGCAACATCCCTGATGCTTAGAGACGCTATTTTCGGCGAGTGCATCACTGGCTGATAATTTCAAGTAGTCCGCATTTCCCATTGCTCTTCTCATTTGGCTAAAGTGCTCGTTTTCGTATAATAATAACCCCACTTGATGAAACAAGTGGTCAGCAGTAGAAAAGACATAATTAAATTAACTAGCTACAATACTATCGCGGATTCTGTGATGGGTGGGTCTGTGGGGTGCGCTAGGCCCGCATGTCGACTTCGTACTATACGTATAAGTTACTGTTGTACTTTATTTGCTCGAACATAACACAAAACTCATTGCTAAGTAACTTGAAGCCATGGTAAGGATCTGTATGGCGACCCCGTGATGAAACAACAAGGTGCAACATGGCCCGCCGAATCTACGGTATTTTTTATTTGTCCGCAGACACGGTACTAGTCCCGACGTTGACACTCGTACATTGGAACTGGGGCGTCAGTAGACAGTAACACCAGGCAGTTCTACATACCTCTCTATTTTTTTCGGTGGCGACCTTCGGCTTAAACAGCAGCTGGTTGACAAAGCCGAGGAACATGAGTATGTAGAGGCCGACGTGCGTGAGCACCGCCGTCAGTAGAGTGCACTTCTCGAAGGAGCCCGGGAACGTGTCGTACGCAGACCAGTCCATCTTCGGCACGCCCCCGCCCTCGTCGCCAAACTTTTGCTGTAAAACAAAACAAATGTACTGATAATACCATTTTTTCATTATTTAGGAGGCTTTGTTGCGCAGCATGAACGCTTTGCAAGTGTGGTTGTTTTGCAAGCTGATCGATAAAAGCTGATTTTCAAACAGATTGTAATAAACCCTGTTACTCTTATAATTTATTAGTAAGTCAGCCGGAAGGTTTCCATACTAAATGCAAGGTGCTACTAAAGTTGTCTATTTACATGTCAGTCAGATGCATTTTTGAAAAATGTTTGCAAATTGACTGTCATCAGGCAACATGTAAGTCAGTAAATTGTTTTTATAGAGTTGACATAAGATCTTCGGCTACGCCACTTCTTCTTTGTTTAGGATTATTTAGTGATCTAGCAGCTGAATGAACCACCTTGCGATTACCATGACCTAAACACATAGGGCGCACGCGCACAAGCTAGATAACAAACAGCTGGTACACATATATTTGATGAATCATAGGTAAGATACGTTCGCGGAAACATTCCTAGATACCTATCAAGAGTGTATATGTTGCAGTCAAAACTCTTAACCAGTATAAAGTACTATTGACTAGCAAAATCAGTCAAAACTACTTTTGACCGTAAGCTTTAGTCAATAATACTTACTTTTGACTAAAATAACAGTCAAAAGTACTTTTGCCCAATGGCGTTGGTTAAAAATACTTTTGACCAAGAGATTCCGTCAAAAGCGGTTTTGACTGGTTGTATCAGTCAAAACTCTTAAAAAGTTAAGGTGGTCGATAAAAACAAATTACGACAAATGCACATATAAACTTTTATATTACTAGTTAGCAACATGCCAACAAGCATGCATCATGCAGCAAGCATGGTTTCTGTCACGGCTCCAGCGCTGCAGGGCTCCGGCGGTCCCACGCGAATTTATCGTCGCAGATAGGTTTAACGCTCACCACCGCAGCTTCGGCTTGCTCGGCCAGCCTCAGCCGCGGTGGCGAGTGTTACAACCACCTGCTCCTCAACTCGCGGCCCGCCTCGCCCCTCCGCGCCTACGCGATTTTGAATTACACTCTAGAGGTAGGACAGACAAGACTACGTGGAGTCGGATTTACAGCGATTCGTTTCTGCCATTAAAACGTGACTTTTAACGATGTTTTAGGACATTTATTTTATAGCATTAAATAAACATTCGGAATATTACATATTATACATATTATTCAACATAATACTTAGAACATTTTAATTTAGATCATCACTATCATCACATCACACCTAACGAGTTAATAGCTCTTTTGACTGATGATTTATTTCAGTTAAAACTACTTTTGACCAAGAGCGTCAGTCAAGATAACTTTTAACTGCAAAATTGCAGTCAAAACTACTAATGACCAATAATTTTCAGTCAAAATCAGTTTTAACCAATCTCTTTAGTCAAAAGTACTTTTAACTGATTTTGCTAGTCAATAGTACTTTTGACTGGTTAAAAGTTCTGACTGTATCATATACATAGATGAGAGTGCTCAAATCAAGTTGCATGCAACACCAGTTACTGTCTAGTTCACAAAGGTTTTATCTACAGGGTTACTTGTAATTCGACGTATATCCGGAAGGAGGTAATAGAAGGACCCAAGAGCAACAAATTAAGCCACTCTTACCTCTGAGCAAAGTTCAGTGGTTTCCGAGATTTTCGCAATTTTTGTTTTGTATGTGTCTTACTANGTTTTAACCAATCTCTTTAGTCAAAAGTACTTTTAACTGATTTTGCTAGTCAATAGTACTTTTGACTGGTTAAAAGTTCTGACTGTATCATATACATAGATGAGAGTGCTCAAATCAAGTTGCATGCAACACCAGTTACTGTCTAGTTCACAAAGGTTTTATCTACAGGGTTACTTGTAATTCGACGTATATCCGGAAGGAGGTAATAGAAGGACCCAAGAGCAACAAATTAAGCCACTCTTACCTCTGAGCAAAGTTCAGTGGTTTCCGAGATTTTCGCAATTTTTTGTTTTGTATGTGTCTTACTAATTTGCACCCATAACCAAATCGTCCATGTATAAAATCGACGCTACCAAATCCAATATGTACTGTTAGATTTCGACATCGTTAAGCTGTTCTATGAGGCAGAAAAATGCGTAAACTTGAGAGGATTAGTCTGAAGGTTTTCAAATGGTGTAATAATGTCCAAAAAGGTCTAAGCTAAAATGTCGAACTTTGCTCAGAAGTAAGAGTGGCTTAATTTGTTGCTCTTGGGCCCTTCTATCACCTCCTTCCAGATATACGTCGAGTCCGGTCGAGTTACAAGTAACCCTGTATAAAAGTATGTATAAAAAACTATGCCATTTAAACTACTACTTCTTTTATACGAAATGTTAAACAAGAGTAATAGAACTATTATTCAAAATTAATGCATATCCTCAGAACATGGTGTATAGAATCAAAAAAAAAATCAAGGTTGATGTTTACTTTTATAAATACACACCACAATAACAAATAAAAAATCTGAAATCTATGGACTTTATATATTTTTTTAAATCGTAGCAAATGTCACCCCCCTCCCCCCCGGTGACAACTGAGAAACATACTTCCCATTTGTCCCCTCTAGTTGGCTTTCAAAGGGAACAGTTGGGACAAATTGTCACCGCGGTGACAACTGGGAAGACAATTCCCAGTTGTCACTCCGGGGGACAGGGCTAGAGGGGAATACTGGGAATAATCGGGCGTCTTGTCCATTTGTCGGCCACGGCGGCTTTTCTCATATGTGAAGATCAGCTAGCTGCGCAGAACATATTACCTATAGTGCATGCACATTTGCGCAGACACAGGTACATTCCCTATTTCCTCACTCAGATAGCCCAATGGGTCGGCAATCCGACACGACTCGAGAGAGATCTGGCGCGGGACGTTAACATGCTCTCCGATGCACGGGTATATCAATCACCAACTTACCGCGGGCTGCTTTTGTAAAGGTTTCTAAAACCCACAAACCGATTTCGGCCCGACCCGGGAAGGGAACCCAAGACCACGTGAACAGCAGTCGCGTTATGCGACTACTAGACCAACCACTAAATCACGGAAGCATATTCGGAACTAAGTAATAAAATATGATTAGNCTATTTTTTTCGGTGGCGACCTTCGGCTTAAACAGCAGCTGGTTGACAAAGCCGAGGAACATGAGTATGTAGAGGCCGACGTGCGTGAGCACCGCCGTCAGTAGAGTGCACTTCTCGAAGGAGCCCGGGAACGTGTCGTACGCAGACCAGTCCATCTTCGGCACGCCCCCGCCCTCGTCGCCAAACTTTTGCTGTAAAACAAAACAAATGTACTGATAATACCATTTTTTCATTATTTAGGAGGCTTTGTTGCGCAGCATGAACGCTTTGCAAGTGTGGTTGTTTTGCAAGCTGATCGATAAAAGCTGATTTTCAAACAGATTGTAATAAACCCTGTTACTCTTATAATTTATTAGTAAGTCAGCCGGAAGGTTTCCATACTAAATGCAAGGTGCTACTAAAGTTGTCTATTTACATGTCAGTCAGATGCATTTTTGAAAAATGTTTGCAAATTGACTGTCATCAGGCAACATGTAAGTCAGTAAATTGTTTTTATAGAGTTGACATAAGATCTTCGGCTACGCCACTTCTTCTTTGTTTAGGATTATTTAGTGATCTAGCAGCTGAATGAACCACCTTGCGATTACCATGACCTAAACACATAGGGCGCACGCGCACAAGCTAGATAACAAACAGCTGGTACACATATATTTGATGAATCATAGGTAAGATACGTTCGCGGAAACATTCCTAGATACCTATCAAGAGTGTATATGTTGCAGTCAAAACTCTTAACCAGTATAAAGTACTATTGACTAGCAAAATCAGTCAAAACTACTTTTGACCGTAAGCTTTAGTCAATAATACTTACTTTTGACTAAAATAACAGTCAAAAGTACTTTTGCCCAATGGCGTTGGTTAAAAATACTTTTGACCAAGAGATTCCGTCAAAAGCGGTTTTGACTGGTTGTATCAGTCAAAACTCTTAAAAAGTTAAGGTGGTCGATAAAAACAAATTACGACAAATGCACATATAAACTTTTATATTACTAGTTAGCAACATGCCAACAAGCATGCATCATGCAGCAAGCATGGTTTCTGTCACGGCTCCAGCGCTGCAGGGCTCCGGCGGTCCCACGCGAATTTATCGTCGCAGATAGGTTTAACGCTCACCACCGCAGCTTCGGCTTGCTCGGCCAGCCTCAGCCGCGGTGGCGAGTGTTACAACCACCTGCTCCTCAACTCGCGGCCCGCCTCGCCCCTCCGCGCCTACGCGATTTTGAATTACACTCTAGAGGTAGGACAGACAAGACTACGTGGAGTCGGATTTACAGCGATTCGTTTCTGCCATTAAAACGTGACTTTTAACGATGTTTTAGGACATTTATTTTATAGCATTAAATAAACATTCGGAATATTACATATTATACATATTATTCAACATAATACTTAGAACATTTTAATTTAGATCATCACTATCATCACATCACACCTAACGAGTTAATAGCTCTTTTGACTGATGATTTATTTCAGTTAAAACTACTTTTGACCAAGAGCGTCAGTCAAGATAACTTTTAACTGCAAAATTGCAGTCAAAACTACTAATGACCAATAATTTTCAGTCAAAATCAGTTTTAACCAATCTCTTTAGTCAAAAGTACTTTTAACTGATTTTGCTAGTCAATAGTACTTTTGACTGGTTAAAAGTTCTGACTGTATCATATACATAGATGAGAGTGCTCAAATCAAGTTGCATGCAACACCAGTTACTGTCTAGTTCACAAAGGTTTTATCTACAGGGTTACTTGTAATTCGACGTATATCCGGAAGGAGGTAATAGAAGGACCCAAGAGCAACAAATTAAGCCACTCTTACCTCTGAGCAAAGTTCAGTGGTTTCCGAGATTTTCGCAATTTTTTGTTTTGTATGTGTCTTACTAATTTGCACCCATAACCAAATCGTCCATGTATAAAATCGACGCTACCAAATCCAATATGTACTGTTAGATTTCGACATCGTTAAGCTGTTCTATGAGGCAGAAAAATGCGTAAACTTGAGAGGATTAGTCTGAAGGTTTTCAAATGGTGTAATAATGTCCAAAAAGGTCTAAGCTAAAATGTCGAACTTTGCTCAGAAGTAAGAGTGGCTTAATTTGTTGCTCTTGGGCCCTTCTATCACCTCCTTCCAGATATACGTCGAGTCCGGTCGAGTTACAAGTAACCCTGTATAAAAGTATGTATAAAAAACTATGCCATTTAAACTACTACTTCTTTTATACGAAATGTTAAACAAGAGTAATAGAACTATTATTCAAAATTAATGCATATCCTCAGAACATGGTGTATAGAATCAAAAAAAAAATCAAGGTTGATGTTTACTTTTATAAATACACACCACAATAACAAATAAAAAATCTGAAATCTATGGACTTTATATATTTTTTTAAATCGTAGCAAATGTCACCCCCCTCCCCCCCGGTGACAACTGAGAAACATACTTCCCATTTGTCCCCTCTAGTTGGCTTTCAAAGGGAACAGTTGGGACAAATTGTCACCGCGGTGACAACTGGGAAGACAATTCCCAGTTGTCACTCCGGGGGACAGGGCTAGAGGGGAATACTGGGAATAATCGGGCGTCTTGTCCATTTGTCGGCCACGGCGGCTTTTCTCATATGTGAAGATCAGCTAGCTGCGCAGAACATATTACCTATAGTGCATGCACATTTGCGCAGACACAGGTACATTCCCTATTTCCTCACTCAGATAGCCCAATGGGTCGGCAATCCGACACGACTCGAGAGAGATCTGGCGCGGGACGTTAACATGCTCTCCGATGCACGGGTATATCAATCACCAACTTACCGCGGGCTGCTTTTGTAAAGGTTTCTAAAACCCACAAACCGATTTCGGCCCGACCCGGGAAGGGAACCCAAGACCACGTGAACAGCAGTCGCGTTATGCGACTACTAGACCAACCACTAAATCACGGAAGCATATTCGGAACTAAGTAATAAAATATGATTAGGTAATGTACCGAAATATTTTGGTACCTATAAATACATAGAATATGACAATTGCACAAAATACTACTAGAAACTTAGTGATAACATTTTTCAGTTCAACAAACATGGCGGCCTTAAGTGTTTTTATTACTTCGTGAACCATTTTTTTAGTAGCCTTGACCTCGAAAAACATAAAATATCTATTTAGTCTACTTTAACTCAGCATAGAAATGTATTAAATTAGGGCGTGGCGCACCCCGCAAGCGGCGCCGCGTGGGCAGGCTAGCCATTAACAACGCGCACTGATAACAAGTGGTGTGATCGCTACGACCAACCACTCGACAAAGCGATATGACGCGTTTAACAGTACTGCCTTACTAGAGCCCTACTATTGTGAAGACAAACAAGCATTGGATGCCCACAACATGTCAACTTTATCTTCCTTGCCTATTTGTTACTCACAGGGAAACGCACATCTCAGTAGCCTACATTCATTCTTTTGCTGCTGCTTGTGATCACTTTAGTAAGTTCTCTGTTAAGGTCTTGGTCATGGTGTGCACCATTTCACCCTTCATTAATTTTGATGTTAGAGAAATCACTCACATGATTTTGTAGACACCACGCATATGAGCATAATTTCTTCCAAAGTGACATTTAACAATTTAACTTTTTATTATTATACTTTGCTTTAAGGCCTTATGCTCAAACGGTAGCCACCATTATGTATACAACAGCCAAAAAAAGTTTATGCAGTGGATAAAGTAGGTAAATCCTTAACATTAAAATATGAAAAGAGTTTAACATAACTTCAAACTATGGACAATGTTTTTAGTGCCAATATATATTTCAGGTACATTTTATTTAAACCTTTATTTTCAGGCAACTATGGCTATACCTTATGCTAACATGCATATCTAAGTAATATACAAAATCATTTTAGTAAATTTTTTGATGCATTTTAATAGTTTTTCTAGATTTAATTTGTAAATATCTCTTCAAATTTTTTTTACTATCCTGTAAATAAGTGTACATACATATTTTATTACTGTAAATACCCTATTAGCGAATTAAGTTATTCATTATTAGTAAAGCTTAAATCTATGTTAGTATCACTTCTTATGCTTTATGTCACTGTGTGCTTGAGTGGCACTTGTCTGCAGAATGATGGAACACCACATATGTATTTCAGGTAAAACAAGTGTAATATATTTGATAAGAATAACTTCATTTTCTATTAATTTCCATAACACAATAAAAAAATCCTCTTCCCACAGGGGGCCACCGCTGGGGGTATGCCCTGCCCTAACCCTATCGCTCATCTCTTTCATATTGCAAAAGTGATTTGGAATTTTAAATATGTTGCGAATGTTTATGGTGGTCAGAGTGTAGCAAAGGGTGTGCAAGGATTTTGGGACTTTTCATCAAAAATGAAAATTCTCGAAAATGGCTAGGTTTTCATTTCCATCGCATAGAATACCTAAAAATAAAACAAAAAGCATCTGGGCACTTTTTGTCTAGGACTTCAGATTCGCCTCACTCTGACCGCCAAATTCTTTAAATCTGTTAGTGGGTTTTTACCAGTCGGGGGTGGGACTACTTTTATTAATATTTCTATTTGAATCTCATGTAAATAATGTGAAGCAAAGTAGTTTAAGTATGAAGAAAAAATAGGCAAATGTTCCTGTCAAATTTGAATGAATGACATATTGGTGAAAATATTATTGTTATTATTTCCTAATGATGATCACCTACTGACCCATAAATTGACAGTTTGCTTTGCCTACATTTTCTGCCTACAAGTGTCTTTGGCATCCGACCATGGGGCGTGTCGGGACACAGCGAGTCTACAGTTTCTGAAAGGTTATAAAATAAATGAATATCTACTTACAGTATCGCTATTTCTTGTGTGTGTTGACTTCGTATAGCCATTTTTAATGTTTTTCACTTCGCCATTTAGCAACTTTCCTTCTGTTCCGTTGCAATCTTGTTGATTTCTATGAGACTTTATTTCGCTCGCATTTACACAACCATTCGCTACAGCCGCCGCCATCCTAGTGAAGTATTCTATGTGATAGAAATACTTTTAATCGAAGAAACAAGGAACTATCGCGGACCTATAACACGCTGTCTTAAAACAGCGCTTTAGTTAAAGCTACGAGATTGTTTACTTATTTTATTGGGACTACGCACTGAGGATACTTCAGTTGAAAGCCGAAAATAGCAGCAATTTCTATGTAAAATTTGTAAATTGCGCAAGTTTCAGTCCAAGTCTGAAAAACTGATAGACTTGAACGAGCGAGCGAACTGTTTTACCGACGTTTCCATTTTTTCAAATGTCAATCAAGATGTGACAATTAATGACAGTGACACTTGACAGTAACATAAACGACAGGTATTTTTTTTTTGCCCATAGGGCAGGCTAAAGTCTTTCGACCATACCGCCTAGTCTTTCGTAGTCTTCATTGAACGACAGGTAAAGTCCACAGAGTCCACATGTCCACGTCATAGATTGGGAATTGGGACAATCTATTGTAAAGCAATAAATTTTTATTTTATATGTATTAGATAGTACGTTTGTATTTGTATATGTACAGAAAAATGTATTTTAATTAAGTAAATAATTAGTAAATAAATTTCATTGTAAAGGGTAGGCGGCGGCCTAAACAATAAATTATATTGCGTAATATTACGAATTGTGCTTCTTTGACGTTACATAGGACTATTAAAGATTGCGCAATGATTTATAAAGACAATTTTTTTCTATCAATCATGTGTCAATCGTCTATCAATCATGTTGTGTAATAAATAATTAAGTTTTTACCCAATACATTCCTACAACTTTCGAAAGTTGCCTTCGATTTGTCTATCGTCATCCTGGACCTGACGACAACGGGACCAATTCTGGAAGCAAGCCCTTTCGAACAAAAGATGAATTGTTCAAATCGGTTGGTAAGCGACGGGGGTATGCGCAAACAAATATAAAAAAAAATGTGTTAACATCCGAGTTGAGAACTTGATGATTGCGCAATTTAATTTATCGTTTACGCTCAAGGTTAGGTCTAAATATAGTAATCATGTATTTCGTAAGACATGCGAGAAAAATAAGATGTTCTTTACAAAACAAAAGTATAAAAATTGTATTATGTTATTACGAATAAATCAGGAAAAAACTGTTTTCTATTGAATTTTAATTGGTCACACTACATAAACAGCTGTTTTATGAAAGATCAAGTCCATACTCCGTCCTCTGCGGCATTTTGCAAAGTAATTTAGCTGCTGTCGTGTGTGTTGCTATCCCACAATATTAATTTACTCCTTGCTATCCTTCCCTTGTTGTATCCGACTAGTGTGGTACGCAGTGTCGGTAAAACAGAGCATACTTAGCGCGCCTTCAAAAAGGTCAGGATCGGAAAGTCAATACTTTTCGCAATTTCTTGCTTGCATTACAACTTATCATCTTTTTGTGAAAATTGATTTACATTGAATATAATAATTGACCATCTATAGTTTCGGAAAATATTTTACTTGTTTTACAGTCTTATATTAATCTAGTATAATTTATTTTATTCAATTTATTATCTATATTACCGGCGAGCGGCGCCGCCCCCGCTGCATCGGAGGGGTCGGCGATGAGTAATACCGTTCGTTTTTCGTGCTGAGTGACGTCGTGCAGCCGCGGCCGGCAAACGGCTTGCAGACCGCAGTACGATACGGCGAGGACGCACGACAGGACCCGCCCTGCCCTCCGCGCTCGCCAGCTTCTCGCACTCGCGCTCCTCCCGCACTCTATCGATCTCTCTCGACACCGGTCTTTTTATACTTTTGCACGTAAGGAACCATGGATAGCGCTGACGCTCTCCTCGGGGGTCTCGCGAGCGGAGACCCCGCACCGGCCACGGATGCGCCGCCAGCTGAGCCTGCCATGAAACGCGATCAGGACTCGACAGATGACTTCGAGCACCTCGACCGCGAGGGCAAGCGAGAGTCCGGCGAATCGCCGCATCGCCAGCCCGCTGCTGCGGCCACGCGAAACTTCCTCGACATGGAGCGAGAGTTGTTCGCGGAGGCGCCCCGTGCGCCTTCCGCCTCAGCAGACCACATCGCCGACAAGTTCACAGACAGCGAGTCTGATGCGGACACAGCAGGCGAGTCGCCCATGCACCGCGCCGATCCCCGACCCGAGGCAGGGCTGGCTGCCACCCTTACGCCAGAGCCACCGCATGATCCCACGCCTGTTTTGGCGCCAGCTGCGGCACCTGCTCCGGCACCAGTGCCGGCTCCTATCGCCCCCGTGGCACCCGAAAAGCCCCTGCCTGAGGAACCCAAGCCGCCAGCGACACCAGAGCCGGCACCGGAGCCTCCGAAACCAGAGCCTCCCAAGCCAGAGCCTGTGAAGTCGGAGCCGGCCGCGCCGCCTAAGCCAACAGCACAGGAGCCCAAGCGTCCTGTGGCACATGTCATTGAGGCCGAAGTCATCTTCTGCCAGATGGGACTTGGTAAGATGTTTAATTATTATTTATTTCCGATATTTAAGCTAATTTTATGAATACTTTGACAAATCTTTATCCTAGTTGAAAATTCTTATTATAATAATATCGTTGCAAATAGTCGGGGTTAGATTACGCTAAAAATGTATATGATTTCATTGTTCGTTTGGAGGTGTCGCTAGCGCTCAGCGTTTTTTGCGCGACACGGTAATTTTTAGGAAATTAGAATGGTATCGTTTGGAGGCGAGCAGCGCACGCTACAGACCGTGAAGAATCACGTCTGCAGGGGAACAATGGCCGCGCGCCTCTACTAGCCGCACAAGTGTATTGTAGCACCTGAACAACATGTCTTTCAAACATTACAAAATGTAACTTGTTTAGTGAGCTGATAAAATGATACCGGCATGCATCGTCTTGGGTCAAGCATGTTATAGTGATCATAAACACTGGTCTGGGTTGCTAATCAGGCATACTTATCGGCATCATTTCTTTATTGTTTTTGTGAAAATATAAATATTGGAGTGATACGCATCGCAATGGGGGTGCGGAACGGGGCGTCGCGAGGAGGGGTGAAGGAGGTTGGCCGCAGAGGTGGCGGAGCGGCAAGAGCGTTGACCGCGCTGCAGCGGCGGGGTAACGGCACCCGCGAGCCCACGTTCGCGCTGCACGCGGACGTCCGACCACCACACATCATGACCTGCCGCCTGTCACGCGCCCCGCTCCTGCTCAGGCAGAACACCCACCCACAATCCTATGCTATCCCAGCGACAGGAAACAATGTTGCTAGTTGTCACTTAGGAGGCATCCAGCCAGCAGCATTTAACAACAATTTGTTAATGAATCATGGTACCTATTCATTGACATTATCTGTCTTCTAGGGAATATTCAGATGGAGTATAATAATTAACTTAATTTTGTAATTTCTAATAATAGTCTAGCTAGCTAACGCTATACCTTGTTGAACCTCATCATGACTCATAATTTATATCCTATCGGTATCGGTTCCCAGTATCGCTTGGAGTTAATTGTTTGATATAACGGCATACTTGCTATCTCTTAAGACTGCATTTTAGAGTTTTATTGTTGACATAATTGCGAATGTGGAAAAATTTAGTTATTTTTTTTTATTTTATCTCTATTTGAAGGAAACCGAGACATGAAGCCCACTTTGCTCGACTATGAGTGATAATAATTTGGCGTACGATAATAACACAAATTAAAAGAGATTTACGTAAAATGAAGCGGCATTCTTCCTAAATCCCCTAGAAAAGTTAACATTTTGTTCAGCCTTTTGTCGACGAGGAGGAGCAATGATGTTGCTGCTTATATTTTCTACCGAGAGTTGGTTGCAATGAATTTTTCGTTATCAAATAGTTTTGATAAGAAAGATTAAACGTAAGAAGTGGCAGTGGGCATGGTGTCGGCGGCGCGGCGGCGGAGTGACGCGCGGTATGCACGACGCCACCATCGCTAATTTTAGCATCGCTGAAGCAGCAGCGCTAAGCGCTCACAAGCGGAGCACCCGCCGAGCGCTCACGTCGCACCGCCACTGTGTCCGCCGCGCCGAGTGTTCGCGTGCCGTGCTGTGACTCACGTCGCGAGGACTTGCCTTTTGTGTGGATACTTTGTGTGTGAACATGGCTTCCGGAACCGACGACGTCATCACACGTGAGTATCCAAATACTGATCTATGAAATTGAAAGGGTGTCGGTGGCTGTCAAATGCTTTGGGTCTCTATTCGAAAATTGGTCAAGAAATTCCTGATCGGATTAATTTGGATTTTTGGGTCTATAGATTTTTAGTGGTGGTGGATGTAAATCAGCAGCTATTAGGTCCATTTCCTCTTATACCTAAATAGATATTGAGTACTAAATGTCATCGGCACGAATTTGTGCATAAAAATGCGTCAGCTGTGCTTCCGCTGTCTGCTGATACTGCTGCGGTTAGGTTTAGATTAGAAATGACATCTCTACAAATTGGCCAGATTGAAGTTCGTACATAGAATACAAGATTCGTTTTCTGAGAATGTTAATAACGTACCGTGTATCTCTCCGTATATTATGTCATCTTATTTTTATTCTCAAATGCTCAGTTCGTCCGAGTCGACCTCAGCGCCATCAGGAAAAATGCAATATCAACATTATATTCACATGGCGCTTTTCTTATTCTCATAAAGCGTTTCTTAGCAAAGTTTTTCATAAAAATGAAGTAGAAGAAGATAGGATTTAGTAAACGCCACCAATTTTAATAACACATAAGTAATGAATTAGAAAGCTTCCATGTGGTATTTCTCTGTAGCAGGCGGGTTGGGTCTCGAATGTCTCGGTAATAATGTCGTGATATCACTATTATCTGGTGATTCTTTATAATTTTTGTAAGTGATCAAGCTTATATACGTTTTATTCGTATTTATCGGTTGGATTCGGAAAAAGATATGAATATCAGGGTATTTTAACAAAATACCAAATCATCACAAATAATCTCACTCTCGTATTCTCATAGCTCAGCAATCTTTATGTATCTACGATATATAAACATTTTGTAATTCACATGTTTAAAAATATCTTCAATTACTTTTAAAAAGATGTCTTCATTAAAGTAACAATAGATCGTGGCTATGAGTATAACATCTCTGAATGCGCTGAGCGGCTCTCTATAAGTTCTTTGAACTGAATCTACTTTGTACTATACCCTGTTCACGATAACGTTAGAAAAAAGAGGCTCGCAGAAGCAGGAGTGCGATACCTTTTGTTTCAAGTTAAGTTCAAAGAATTTCGAGGAGAATGACGTGAAATGAAAGTGTTTAGTAACAATCAGTTTATTAATAACAACTAAATAAAAGAACTTCATCAATATTATCACAATGGCATGACATTATTGTTTTCATCAAACCAACTTTAATAAATTTAGAATGCCAGATGTTTAATAAAAATACACCACGATAAAAATACACCACGAAAAAACCGACTTCAAAACTAAAAAGTAAAAAATAAAAAGTTTATTAAAATAATAGGTTTGATGTCGGTGCCTAGTTACTACGTAAGTATTATATTGACTTACTTGGCACCGACATCAAACCTATTATTTTAATAAACTTTTTATTTTTTACTTTTTAGTTTTGAAGTCGGTTTTTTTTAACGTAGTTATTTTTATTTTATACTTTTTAGTTTAGTCTTGCGTTTTTATCAGTATGTAAAATTTTACGTGGATGACTTGATAACAGGCCTCACCGGCCTGTTATCAAGTCATCCACGTAAAATTTACAGGTAATTTTTTTAGAAAAATGCTCCTAAAATGAAAACTAACGGGCCCACCTGGATAAAATTTTTATGGGACCAATTCGAAGCTATTCC
>NWSH02000008.1:15325312-15337582 GCA_002382865.2 Heliothis virescens | reverse complement strand
AAAAAAAAAGATACGGTCGAATTGAGAACCTCCTCCTTTTTGGGAAGTCGGTTAAAAATAACTTAATTTCGCACATCTCATGCTCACATTTTCATGTTTTAGACATTTAATGGACCCAGTGTCCTTCGAGCACCATTTTTTAACCAACTTCCCAAAAAGGAGGAGGTTCTCAATTCGATCGTATCTTTTTTTTTATAAGTATGTTCACCGATTATTCGAAAATGGCTGGACCGATTTTCATTTTTTTTGTGTTTGTNGGATATAACTATATTACGGATTTATCTACCTTACTGCGACACATACATAAAAAAAAAAAAAAAGATACGGTCGAATTGAGAACCTCCTCCTTTTTGGGAAGTCGGTTAAAAATAACTTAATTTCGCACATCTCATGCTCACATTTTCATGTTTTAGACATTTAATGGACCCAGTGTCCTTCGAGCACCATTTTTTAACCAACTTCCCAAAAAGGAGGAGGTTCTCAATTCGATCGTATCTTTTTTTTTATAAGTATGTTCACCGATTATTCGAAAATGGCTGGACCGATTTTCATTTTTTTTGTGTTTGTAAGGGTATACCTCACAGGTGGTCCCATGGTAAGGAGACCAGGATCTGATGATGGGATCCTGGAGAAATCGAGAGAATTCTTCAAATTTCTTGTTGAACTTGTTTGAAATCGTCTTTTTATTTTCGTAAATATTATTCCGTTGGAGTATCTGTCTCGTTGTTCACACGTTCTATATGTTTATAGTTGTCTGTCTAGATTTTTAATAGTATAACAGAATATCTGGAAAAACCCAGACATGGCTGCAATAAAGGCTAGGCCTCCTGTGCGAGTGGGGTGGCGGTGAGGGCGGCCGGGCGGCGATCGATACGTCGCTCGCCGACCACCGTTCAGACACATCGTCTGCTCTCTTTATTAACTGTGGAAATCAATATTCTGTCTATCTCTGGATTTGCTTACTAGTGATAAAATTTTGACATTAGCCCCATACAAGTTATGTCAAATTCCTATCTCTGGTAAGCAAATCCAGAGTTAGATAGGTTATTGGGAACGGCCGTTAAACGGATCAAGTTGTTGCTAACCGGAGACCTCTAAATCTGCGCGCACCCCAATCTGTTTTAAACTTAATTTGATGAAGTAGATTACAATTTTAGGATCAGGAAATGATTTATTTAATTAGCTCGTTGGAAATCCCGCGTATCTTCCACTGGTTCCTCATGGTCACACTGCAAAATAGTCGAAATGTATTAAATTAGACAGGGCAGCTCACCCTTATGAACGGGTTATTTTCTTGATGAAGTGGTCTTGTTGTTAAGTTTCATTAACCTCAAAAGAGGGGCGGAAACTTGACGGCAGTACAAGTGGCACAGGTAGCCGGTGACGTCACCGAGCCCGTCTCGCACTCGCACGGGCTTATTTATAACCGGCGCGACATGGCGTCGCACACGTCACACATGTTTAATTTACAATGCAGTATGCTTATACGCTAAATTCAGTTTTATCAGCATAATATGACGAAATTAAATCTTTTGCCATCACATGCTTAATCCATCAGGCAAAAATTTTGAATTAATTAAAATTTAGTTGGAAGTATACTTCTTGATTTAGAGAGGCCTACTAACAGGGTTTTGCTTCAGAAGTGACTGTCGCAAAATAAAAAGGTATGGCCCAAAAAGAAACAACAGCCAACAGTGGCACTCTATTTGATTGAACACGTCATCTGGTAGACTGGCCGTGGCTCCGGAATCCGAAGTCACGGCCAGTATTTAGCGTGTGGGCGTGTACTAAAGTTTCGGCATAAAACAGCTATTGATTTGTACACATGGAAAGCTGTTCAAGACTATTTATTTCATAAATTACCAGAGTCATCCCGTGGTTAAGACCAATCAAAGTTTGGCCGAAGAGCTAACAATTGCGTATAATTTTGTTATGAGGGAGTTAATCTTCCTCGATAAGCAAATTACATCATATTGCTTGTCTTATTCCTGACCCATTCGTCTTTACTCTTGGAAGTTTGAAGTGTAGTATCAATGTACTTGATTCAGAACATTAAAATATTCAGATTTGAGTGATTGACATTGCGGTTATGCGTAGGGAAAACCATTAGGTATGCCTATGTTAAATCTGTAATTACTAGCATCGTGTAGTTTTAGGGTTGGTTTTTTGCAAGTTGCGTGTAATTCCCACATTGGAGGTGAGCCGGGTGAGTCATCCCTGCCAGTACACGCGAATGGCCGGCGAGCCCAGGCCTCAGCTGTGCTGTGCTAGTGTCCGCCTCTTGACAATCACAATCAATCTGCTGTGGAACTTGTAAACCGTCCGCTGGGTTCGCTACATCTGTTGGCTCCGAGATGCTGATGTTGCTATTTGTGTCTATTTAGTCTATGTCTGTCATGACTCGATGTGTCACATGTACATTGTATTCTAAACATTCTCATTGATCTGTTCCGAAGTTGTACTTGTAAAGTTCATTATTTTCCTAGATTTTATGAAGGTTTCTAAATCGTTGTAAGTACTTACAGTCGTAGCATTTAAATAAAGAGCTTTTTCATACTATTGATTGTCATATTTGAACAGTTTTTGTCGCATGCTTTACGATGCGTGAAGGCAATTCGATTTGAAAGTTTTATTGTTACAAAATATTGCTTAGACAAGATAGTTTTTCCTATAAACTCTTCGAGACATAATTAAGATACTTAGATAGTTACAAACTAATATAATGTTGATTCGCGCTCAGATGACCTTACCAATTCCAGACCATACGTGATCAAGTTAGTAAGTAATTAGCGTGCCTAGTGGATAGTTAGCGAAGTGTATTGTGTAAAACATGTTGTAGCTATTGTATGTTAAACGAGGATAACGTCAGCTTCACGGCTCCGTGATTCATCGCGACATAAGGTACAAGATAACGCGAAAACACAACGTCGCGCTGACAATGCTACTGTGTGACCTTCTTCATAATAGTCGTGACTTTCCGTGACTCCCTTAAAACTTAATAAAAAATGCGGGTGAGTAGACGCAAGGCGAAAGCACCTCGCAAGTCAGTACAGTTCTACTGTGACATTATTGTAGGCCGCGGCACATGACCTGTGACCTGAAAGCGCTCTAATCAACAGGGATATGTACCAGACGGCGTTATCTCTCTCCTGTCGCGTCCCTTGTGTTCGAGATAATATTTGTATGTAAATAACAAGGCTTTCATCACCGGCGTGCTCCGGAGTAACGAATAGCTACTAACCGCATGATGTATGTAACCTTGCGCGACTCGACCGCGAGCTTAGTGTATATCCTGAGGGGGTTGCGCCGCGTGCGGTGCCGGCGCTGCCGGTGCTGCACTCGAGGGGTGCCGCACGCGGCGTGGTAGGCGCATGCGTGCGCAGGGCGCGTGCGGGCGCTGCGGCGCGGGGCGCGGCGGGAGGGCTGAGCGCGGGGCTGCGCCGCCAGTATCGACGCGAGAGTCCGGCGCGGCGCGCGCTCCGTCCGCCGCCTACATCCACCTCACGCTCGCGTTACGTAAATCACCAGCATGCCGGACTCAGGGCCCTCCCTCTGCAGTGTCCTCAACCCGAGTAAGTGCCCCCTCCCCTCGCGCCGGCTTTGCTTCGCCCGCTTCCCTCTCTGTCTGTCGCGACTAACCCGCTAACGCGCAGCCTTCTATTCCAGATGCCTGGTTCGACCCGCAGAGACTGCACCCCGAAGGTGAGTGGTCGTGGCGAGCGGAGGGCAGAAATACGTTTAGGTGGCGCGCCGCCAACCGGGCCGCCTCGCCGCCCGGGCAGCGCGCCTCGCCCTGCGGCCCTGCACTGTGACCCACTCCGCCAGCTAGCGCTCGTAGTGTCCGTGAGAGCTCGCTCAGTGTTCACGCCGCTCCAGTGACATTTCCGACGACCGATCGATCGGGGACGAGTGGTGTTGCCAGTGAAGGTGGTTAGTAACGGTGGTGGTGATGGTGGAGGTGTCGCTGATAGTCGAGGGGTCGGGTGGCTCCGACCTCGCAGCCGCGTTCAATGTGTCGCCAACTCCAGTCGAGCCGCGATACTGTCGCTGCCGGTGACAGAACAATAATAACTCCGCGTGTCGAGTCAAGGTTCGACAAGACCGTCCTAAATGTATCACTATTATTTAATAATACTACATTTGCACCGAACCGCGTCACGTAATGGGTAGCACATGAAGAGTCAACGTAACATAATTTATTACGTGCAAAAGAGTCTCTCACAAACATGTTAGGCCAAGCTACGTTGATTAGCAACTGTGCGAATTACTTATACTGTCATTGACCACAGACGTAGTTGAAAAATTCCACTGCACCGTCTCGAGTATTTATATCTGTAGTATGGGACAAAAAGGTGCAGATAGCTGTGCAGCGTGTAACTAGTTGTGTGTGGGGAATCTGTATCTGCAAGGGCTTAGGCCTAGTAGCCGGTCGCGCCGCTCTTCTGACTCTTGCATGTCATTAAGATTGTGTTGGTAATGAATGTGTGGCGGCGCGCATGCGCTGTGCTGCTCACCCTGCACACTTCAAATCGCAAGCCAAGATGAAATTAGACCGATTTTAACTGACGCTGAGGCTGGTAACAATCTAATTTATAGCATTTGACGATCCATCGGCTGACTTGTACGATTTAAAATAATTCATGTCAGAGATCGTTTGGAAGATCACTTTTTAATTACCGAGTGGTTTTGGCGGCGAATGACGGCGTCTTGCCAAAAAGAAACAAAATATTCCACTATTGGCATTATGTTTTGATATGGAGATTTTAAAATTGTTTTTACATGCATACAGGTTTGATCGGTATATTATGGCATTCCGATTCGTAAATGAAATTTCTCCTTTTTTCCCAAACGAGCATTTTATATGTAAGTTTAGCGCACGAACGCTACCAGAGCTTAAACTATCTGTTCTGTTCATTTCTTTATTTGATGAAATAATTAGATAAGTGATTGCCAAATGCCAAAACCAGTCACTCATGCTGTCCGAGTCCATATAGCATAACCATATCCAAACATATCTATACTTTGTCGTGATTATGATTTTGGGCTAATTTGATTAGCTGACTAATGCTGGTGTCAGGAAAGCAAACTGAAAAACGTATTCTCTTTACTGTGGATTGTCCTTATTCCCTTTGGTTTAGGATTTTCCTCCTGGAACAGGATATTGTCCATGTGATGTTAGTTGCACGTGCAAGTGGCGACTCGGTTCGATAGGTGTTCTGTCAGCGCAGTACATAGGTACATGCTGCCCTAATTGAATTAGGCGCGAATGCGCTAGTACTGGCCTCCTTGTGTCCCCCACTGTTTCAATGGCCGCAGACTATTCAATGTGCATACTAGAATCACAGGACTTGACGGAAGGCTGGTTTTTCTTTGTTTCCTGGTTTTGTGCTCGAGGATAGAAACTTGATCGGATACTAGAGGTCGCAGGAATTCTATGTCCATATATGTACACAGAGGCGCTACCTACCGGGTATCTGTTACGGACTGTGACCGGCGTCAAGTGAGCACTAAGCCTTTGTTTTGTTATATCTATCTTTTTTTCATTTTTGTAGGTACTTGCTCAAAGTGAACTGTTAAACTGATTATATAACGTTATATATTAAAGAAGGTGAAGCAAAATGAGGTTCAGAGAGTGCCTATGTCAGTATATTATCTTCCTGGATAGTAGTTAGTACACGTGCTTGGTGGGCCACTGTAGTGATGGTAAACACGAGGTGCTGCACCGGTACGCTCACCGTCTCGTGGCTGTATTCCGAGCTGAGTGACACTTGCATTGTTTGTCTTACCTGTGACCTCACTGTTCACTCGTATTGCATCTGCGCACTCTTATTGGTTTCGCCTTGATCTAATGGCTACTTACTAATTGTACCTATGACTCGCTACAGCAGATACTTGCATCATACATATCAACATATAGGTACAATAGCTCCTATAGAAGATATTTTTTTATGATACATGTGGTAATGACGCTGCAGAGATAGATTATAAAGACATGTAAAGTCACGTTACTTATTGAAACTTATAGTTAATACTGCAGTTTTAAAATGTGCGTATGTTATTAATAGGAAATAAAGCAAGCCCATGTGGATAACATATGGCGAAACCTCCTTTAACTCCACGTGGCGATCTCAGATCTGTGATAGCAACCGACTCACTTGGATGGCATGACATGAAGTAGACGGAACGTGAGAATATACCTGTTGTGATAAAATACTTATCGTCTTATCTAGTTTCTGAATTATGAACTCGTACTTCGAGACATTTCAGAATTATGTAAAAGATAAGATAATAATTGCTAACTTGCGTACCTTTGATTACACAAAAGGTACACTAGCAACTGAATTCGTGAACAGTAAGTAATACATACAAAGAGAACGATGATACAGTGGGGAGCAGGCAGATGAGCTGCTTCCTCTGGCACGGTCGGGCCGCGGCGATGTTTGTGTGTCGCTGATTTGCTCTCACCTGTCATACAGAGACAAGCGTACTGTGCATGCACAACAGCATCTTGCCTCATTATTGTCGTACTGCCAACGTTGGATGTGTTGCGTGTTTATGCAGTCTTGTTGGAGTCACTACTCCGCCCAATCGCGGAGGCAAATAAATGGTGATCGTTTGTCCAACACTTGATATTACGTATATTCTATGTCTTTCGAGACATTTAAACATATTTTGCAGGTTTTTCTACATCAAGTTCAAAACAGGTTAACAAACGTGTTTTCAAGACTGCAAATTATTATAGTCGAGTGACCAAACATTGCATAACAACCAAATTACTCCGGTTTCATATAGAATGTTCAATTAATGATAGGTTGTCAAAGTTTTTACGGTGATACGTCATGCGAGGAGCGGCTGTCTCATTCGGATCTCTCGCACAATTACAGTTTTTGTCCATGTATTACGAATTGCGCAATTTAACAAGCAAGTTGTGGCTGGATATTTTTTAACACATCTGTCGAACCAAACCTTTACATTTAGATATATATCGTGGACTCTTCGACCTGACAGCCTATCACTGGAGACAAAGAGTCGTTACTTCACCTTATCACGGTTATTATCCTTTGTTAACAGTGGGCATTTGTGTAAAGCTATTAAAGCTATATCATTTAATGATGCCTTAGTGCTAAATGCATCGTCAGCACGTTAAGCATTCAAGTTCAAGATCCTTTTTTTATCAAGCGCACGGTGTTTTTGCCAAAAAGGATGTAGGTAACTTAGTGAATATCTCATAAAATGAAAGAAGCATCAGTTGAATTAGAATGTTTATGTGTTCACTAGGGACACGCTTGTGGCAGTGCTCGGGCAGCACTCGCCGAGGACTGAGCGTTATTTTTATCACTGGTCGGCGTGTGACGGCGCGGCGACCTCCGCGCATTGTCTCACTCAGTGTTGTTGTAGTCTCTGATATGTGTGCACATCGCGCCCTACGGCCATTCATTCATGCGAGCTGTTCGTGATTACCGACAGACTTATGTTCCGTTCCATTGATTAGAAATGCGAACCAGCTGTGTACGGAATCAATTAACGATCATGTAATATGCAGATGTGTACACAAACTGCTAGCAGACTGCGCCCCGCCACCCAGCTACCACCGCTGTATAGGGCGTCCTTATATTGCAGTAATAAAACGTAGCTAGATTGTGCCCATATCTATGTATTACGTTTGTCTATCGTCAAAGGGATTGCATCTTTGGCAGCCGAATCTGAAACCGAATCCAACAGACAGAATTCCCTTGAGAGATCACTTTATAGAAATGAAAATTGAGTCAACCTCAAAAAAATAATTACGAATTAGTAATCTGTCAATCTCAGTTTAATGTGTATTTATAAAGTTCTGATGATCAAAATATATTTATTTGAGAAAGTGTCCTAGTCTAAATGTTTCCAAATTTGATCTCAGTGCTAAAACTAGCGCGGCTTATCGAACTACATAATTCGGTGATGTGGCGCAATCTATGAGTGAAACTGGATCGAATGAGGTACCTATATACCAGCAGTCTCCAATGTGCCACACATTCATATCTCATTATCTGGTGATGATTTGAAAGTTCTAGGCAGAATTATAAAAACCACATCCGGATCGGTGTTCTGCACTAAATACAAGTTTTCAAATACGATAAAAGCCCATATCAAGGTGCAATCGAAAGGGCACGCCACGATTGTGGCGGTAAGTCCCCTCTTTGAGGAGTGGCTCGGGAGGAGTCATGGCGCCCTCACCTTCCGCATGACGCAGGTCCTCACCGGACACGGATGTTTCGGGAGGTACCTGCATCGCATCGGGCGGGAGGTGGCGCTCGGGTGTCACCACTGCGCGGACGGTCCAGAGGACACGGTGGAGCACACTCTCGAGGTGTGTCCTGCCTGGGATGGGCACCGCCGTGTCCTCGTAGTGGCAATTGGCGGCGGCGACCTCTCGCGCCCAGCCCTGGTTCAAGCCATGGTGCAGTAGCCAAGCTAGAGAAGGAGGCGGCGGCATCCCGGCCGTTGCCGTGGACCTGGTAGACACCACGGGCGTCGGGTGTCGAGAGATGACTCCCGGCCACCGTAGGCGTGGGTCTGTGGGCGGTGAGTTTCGGGTGGCTCATCGTCCTTCCGTCTCCTGAGAGACGACAGGCCCGTGTCGGCGGCGCGCGTTATTCCATGCGCTCGTCAGAGAGTGTCAGCAAATCCCTGCGGGGCCCACTAGGGCCAGAGCCCGTCGGGGCTGCGGGTTGTTCGAAAGAGTTACCACGGCCCTGGCACACAAAGGGCTTCCGAAGGAACATGGTGGGTTTCAGTCTGTAAAAGTCTGACACTCCCTCCCGCTGTCACCCACAGCGGGAGGGGTCATACTGATGATTTCCCATCGATACAAAAAAAAGGTGCAATCGAAGAAACAGATAGATTTTTTGGACTCGTGTAGGTAAATTCAACTAGGACAGGTGGAAGTGCTAACGAAATATTCTACCAGTCTCTCAAAATATAAATTTTGCAGCCAATCACGAAGAACTGTCGAACAGCACATGACAGATAAAAGTTCGTGGCTAAGTAACAGCCGTACAAATCGCTTCATCATGGATTGCAGGGATTTTCTTAAATATATGCTTGTTGCGGTCTTTCCATGGATTAGATCTTTCTAAACGTTAGCGACACTACTGCAATCATCGGAAAGAACATGGACCTGTTGGAGTCATCTGGACACAGGGTCGACGTCTCTACCTCATTGGCATTTGGCTAAACAGGGGAGTTGAATTGAAAGTCACCTAATTTTTAAATGGTTTTCATGTTACAATGATCCATACACCGAACAAAATAGTAACAATAGGACTTGGCAACAATTGATTAAAGTGTAAAATAGATTTATAAATACTGATATTTATCCACAATCCAAAGCTAGCCTGGTAGAGGCGTTAATGCCTAATCCGCAGTTGTACATGTGCAAAAAGTATTGAAGTAAGAAACAAATTTACTACTACCTACTATGGACGATTCCCCAAATCTGCCTGGACTGACCCCAATTAGTCTCCTGTTCCTATTTTGGCCTCCTGACCACCACACCTGGCTTTATACCTGGTATCTGAGAATATGCTGAGCTTAATAAATCACTGCAAAACTCTCCGTTCCTATAGTTACCGACATCTGACAGGGATGATGGCAATATTTTCAAATGATGGCAGTGCGTCCAACGATTATAAATGCTTATGGTACGTTATCAATCTGGCAAAGCAGATAATTATAGTTATAATTTTCAGACAGGTTTGTTTTCCTTATCGATGAGAAAAGTGATACTACGTGAACAACTGAACAGTCTAGCATTTGAAGCCAGGTTGTTCAGAGAACTTTGTAGAACATTAATGTAAGACAACGAAAAATACTGTAGGACGGCGTTGTCATAGTAACGTCAGCAGTGTATCAGCGTATTGATAAGGCAATTAAGGCGAATGGCATTGACCGCGCGCCGCTCAGTGCCAAGTGCGTGGAGCTAGCGCCTGCGTGTTTGTTGTGGCGAGTCGCGCTCCGGCGTCGGCGCGGGCTGCGCGAGCGCACACTGATAATGAAAGCCTTTCCACATAAGTAAGCGTTCACTTTCAGTTTCTACGCTTACGTTGTGGGCAAACTCGTTCGCAGGCATGTCGGTTGTGAAGTGCACCGCGAGCGCCAGCCTCAGAACTCATTACTAACATGCTCAGTATCAAGTCGCAACTCAGTTTGTGTTCATTTATTATTGTTACATGAGCGTTGTCCATTGTCGTATTAACTGGACATTTTTTGAATAAACATTTGCAATGTTTTTGAGGTCTAATTGCGCCTTCGTGAGCTCCTACACTGTGTGTCTGGTTTATTTCCATCCGAACTGAAAATAATCTAAGTTTGTAAACTTAAAACTTTTACAAAACTCCTAATAAATTTTCAGTACCTACTTATTTTTTACTGCGTAATTTAGAAAACTGCAACTTTGTCTGCAACGAGCGCTTTATGAAATGCCGGCAGAACTTTGTTTCTAGAATACCTATAACAACACCTTTTATAAACGTTCTGTTTATTATTAGAAGTTGCTTCATCAACATTAATTCAACCCACGTACGGTAGACTCCCGATAAAGTAACATGAATCATTGTACCTACATAATATTCAATTAAAGAGATCCATCGATCAATCAATATTGTTCGGATGTCTGGTTCTCCAACGATAAACTCTTACTTACCTTCCTATATTTATTGGAACTTGAGAAATCAGACATGCGTATACGAAATCTGAGAGGTAGAGAAGATGTCGAACTTTCAAAATGAAAGTTATGAATGTCACGACAGCTCTTAAAGCTCTACCCGCCGTACCTACTCGACTGTTTGGCTGTTTTGTGCGGCTCCAAGGCGCGTAATGTCACGTAGGCTCGAGTGGTGTGCGGGCGCAGCTCGGGAGTAGTGCGGCGGGTGTCGCGTGGCTGCGCGCGCGGCGGCGTCACGGTGACGTGTGTGAAAGGTTGCCGCGTGGCGGGCGCCGCCATGTGCGCGCTCTCACTCCGTCGCCATGGCGCGCCCCAAGCACTCGCCGCGACACGCCGCGCAGCACGACCCGTTGCCGCCCCGAGGACCAGGTACGAGAGCGCCGCTACTGACGTGGCCCGCCCCTCACCACTACATACGGTGTTTGTGGCCAACGCTGCTCTAAGTTTTCTGTCATCGTTTGTTAGTTTACGCGAAATCTTGTCTCTTAGTGCGATACTTTTAGTAGTATCTTGTAGGAGTTGCCATAACTATATATTATACCATGAGTAGCATATGTGACATACACGAGTGCAGTGTGTTGTAAGTTCTTCATGGTCGGTTAGAGAGACAGGACAGGACACAGTAACGGTGAACCCGTAGCGCCATCGGATACATTCGCTTCGTAAAGTAATACGATTGTTAAGTGCTCTTCCATTCAGTAAGTTTAAACGGTGTTCAAATTGACAAGACAGTGTCTCTAGTTGCTATTAAATTTAATAAGTTATCATAGACGGTTTTAGTTCAATATATTTTTTTTTCAACAAAATATTGAGATCATCGACGACAACCAGTTTCACTGCCGTTACTTTCTCCGTGACTAAAAGATCGGAAACTTGAGTGTGACAGTGGAGTGGGTCACCCTGGCGATCGACAGCCACGCGACGGTAGTTGGTATTGTTGTCATTGTAATGTATGGAGCTGTACAGTGAGCGTGCGTGTGTCGCAGTGGAGTCGCTGATCTACTGGCGGTCGGCGGCGCACAGCGGGGCGGCGCTGGGCGCGGGGCTGGCGCTGCTGGTAGCGCTGGCGTGCTGCTCCGTGGTGTCGGTGCTGGCCTACGCCTCGCTGCTGGCGCTGTCCGCCGCCGTCGCCTTCCGCATCTACAAGAACGTGCTACAAGCCGTACAGAAGACTAATGATGGACACCCCTTCAAGTGAGTCGCACTATCTACTTCCTGCTACACTACATAAGGTAAAGTCACCAATCATGGACAGTATAAGCGAGATTTTTAGAGATTTGCTTTGTAACTTCTTCATTTTTCAATATACATTCTTAGGCTTTTGAAGGTAAATAAAAAGCTCTTTTCTCAATCAGTATTCAACGTTTAATTTTAGTTTAATACTCAGTACAATAAAATATTGTAAATAAACTACACTCCTACTTAGACACCAATAATGGACAGATAAAATCCAGTATTGGACCCCCAATCATGGACATACATCTAATTATGAACAGCCATCAATGGACAGTAATAATCCGGTGGAAATCAAGACAATACTCGAAAGTCACATTAAGCAAAAGGAA
>NWSH02000008.1:15294488-15312023 GCA_002382865.2 Heliothis virescens | reverse complement strand
CTTTTTCATGGCTCACTTGTTGGACACTCAACCTACGGCATCCCATATCGTCTCCAATACGCATTTTTATAGCGGGGCCCACTAGGGTTTTAATTTTGAATTTTTATTTTTCTATGGCATGATATGTTTACCTTTACTTTTGTAGTATAAATATGATGGTTCACTGTGTACATGCTAGGATGGTTCACTGTTTACATGTTAGGATGGTTCACTGTGTACATGTGACGTGCGTGCGGTTCACTGTTGACCTAGCCCCCGATTCAGTGTGTCCCACGAGGTGGACACAGTGAGCCATTTCCCATCTTTAAAAAAAAGTTAGATATATCCTATCCTGTTACGTTTGGGTCTAAAATGAATATGCTAAATTGAAGTCAGATATATTATAAGTACTTTAGTAAAAAAAAACCTAAATAAGTTAAGAAACACTTCAGCTATGAATGTTCAACTTTTTCATGGCTCACTGTTGGACACCTCACCCTACTGCATCCATATCGTCTCCAAGTACGCCATTTATAGCGGGGCCCACTAGGGTTTTAATTTTGATTTATTTTCTATGGCATGATATGTTAGTTATCTATTTAGAACTCTATCTGGAACTTGTGAAACTAACCGCTGGAAATGAAAATATGTGTATAAGAAAAAAAACAGGTATAGATTATAGACAGAATGATTTAAAAATCGAGATGAGTGTGGTGAAGAGAGAATATTAGTCCAAAGTTAATTATAGATGGCGCCACATAATCTTAATCAAAATCATAAATACACACATCAAAAGTGTCTAGGGATCAACATATATTTTTGCAATAACTTTTCTCCTGATTGATATTAATTAAAATTTTCTTTAAGGATTCATCAAATAAAGTGTTTTCGTTTGTCACAGTAACGATAAACCAAGTCACCTTTGCATTAATAAAGAAATTTGCCATTTTCCTAATAAAGGGATTTTTGACATTTGAACCACTAACACAAAAGTTTGAAAAAAAGACTGAAATAACAGTTTTCTTTAAAATTTTATTGGGTAACTTAAACAATTAATAATCCGTGTTTCTACCGCGAACACTAACAACACAAGAACATCGGTTTGGCATACTCAAAATGAGTTCATCCAAATCACGCTGTGGAATGGGCCGCATATTCGTTGCAACAACAAATAAAGGTCCTTCTTGCGACTGGATACCCTCCATACTTGCGGCAGAGCTCTTCTCTGTAGCATATCCCCATGCATGCCAATCGGGTCAAGTTGGAGAAACTGAGCAAGGCCAGGGGCAGGACATTGATGTTAGCTAAGGCGAGAAGTCTTGTCCTTACAACTCGTTGCGACGTGTGCGTCGTCGTGCATTATCATGCATTAATGAATAAGGGGACCGAATTTGCACTTGTAGAGCGAACGATGAACGTCGATACAATCGTCTCCAGCCAAAATTGAGCGCTTGAGAGTTGCCATCTGATTCCAAATCAACTCAGTTTCTGTCACGCCGACCAAATACCCGCCCATACCATGATGAAACACAGTAGCACTTGAATAATGTCTTCAATGCGTTTGTATTTGTTTTATTAGGGACAAATATTGAACAGCTGATTGTTATTTATTACTCGAATTGATTCACAGTTCTGACAAGGTCGGCAACCGGGTTTAAAAATACCGTTAACAACCGGTTTATTACGGTTTTCCTCCGAACTTTTCTAAAGAACGTGAACGTTTTAAGAACTTTATTTTAACCAAAATTACCGTTTTATTCGACAGCGGCATGTCCGCAAACGCGTTGCAACTTATGCGAATAAAATTGAACAGCGCGCGGCGTTCTCTTTATGGTGCGTCCGATTAACGTTTTTATTGCTCTAAACACGTTACATCGAAAAAACCTTTATGTAAATACTGTTCCAAATTATCCGGTTTAAAAAAAAACGGTTTTAATGCGAACAAAACCCAAATGGAAAGTTTTGCGTCAATACATAATAACGGTTTGAAATTTTAGCCGGGTATCCTCGAGAGCCTTGTTCCTAAGATTCAAATTATGAAATGCACCCAAAAGGATCCATATGAAATTTAAAAAATCATAAATTTATTACAAAGCCACACCTCAATCTCGAAGAAATCCGCATAAAAATGCTTGATCCCTTAGACCACTATTTGATGTGTTAAGTTATCAACGCCTCTAATTTAATTTAAATAATATTCTAATTTAATTTAATGTAAAATTTAAAAAGAGAAATTGGTGAGGGATACAAAGATTTTATTATTGTGGAATGACTGGAAAAGGAATGCGTAGGGATAGTTGTAGATATAAAATTTGAAAAGAAAGTGTGATGGATGTTAAAAGAGAGTGAAATGATAGAATAATAGTTGTCAAGGAAATGTGTGAAAATTTGATATAAAATGTTCATAAGTGTGTATGCTCCCCAAGTCGGTTGTGATGACAAGGATGAAAGAAGAATTTTGGAAGGATTTTGATGCAGTGATTGAATGGAATGCTTAACCATTGAAGGTGAGCAAAGTGGTACGTTGGGGTAGATTTAATGGTCATGTTCGTAAGAATGCGAGGAATTGATGAAAAGAGTGCATGTGAGGATGGGGGTTGGTAGCCAAAATGAGGAAGGTGAAAGCATACTGCAGTCTGCTACTGCGTTTGGACCTAAGCAGTGGTTAATAGCTGGTTCAAAAGAAACAGGGAACACTTGAACTATAAAAGCGGTCCCTCACGCCACCCAATAGATACTTAATATGGTCGACGCAGTCCTTAAAGCTATCAAGACTGTAAGGTAATTCCGCGGCGAAGCCGTAGTCTCGCAGCACAGACCCCTAGTATGGATGTGACTTTAGCTGTTAGGTAGAGAGGCCAAGAGAGAGCGTCCCTCCTAAAATCAAGTGGCATTTGTTGGGGAAGGCTGACTTGGCCGAGGAATTATAGAAAAGTAGTGGTAGATAAGATTGATTGAAATGGGAGACATATGAATGAAAGTAACGTGAATGACATCTTGGAGTGAAATGGCGCATGTGTTAAAGGAAAGCAGCAAGGAGCATTCCTAGGAGAGTCGAAAGGGAAAGGTAATATAGAGAAACGACACTTGTGTGGTCGACAGAAGTTCAGAGTGTGCGTAAAGGCGAAAAAGAAGAGAATTTAAGAATCTGGGCAGCAGACGGAAGACAGTAAATGAGAGTGAAAAAGTAAAAAAAAAGATCTGAATATGAGTGAATGCAAGAAGAAAGCTAAGAAAGCCGTGGCTATTTCAAGGCAAAAAGCTCAAGAAAACGCTTACGATTCCCCTCGACAGTCCGAGCGTCAGAATGACCTCTACCTGGCGCATAGTCAAATCTTAGGAGAGAAATGACCAGGGATGTACGCCAGATAAAGTGGTGTAAGAGATGGAGTTAGGAACCGGGTCCTCTCACGGAATTTGATTTGTCAAATAAAAGGTTAGGGGAAGGAATATTTTGGAAAGACTGATGAAATGAAGAGAAATGATAGTGGAAGTAGGTGTGCTCCCCTATTCAAGCAGTGAACGAGGGCCGTGGTAAGAAATGTATGTGTGGCATTGAAGGTCCAGGAAAAGCTTGAATGGAGAATGAGAATGGAAAAGCGAGTAGGGCCAACTGGATACCATGGAAGTATGGAAGCTTTTAAATGATGGAATAAGGATGGAATTGGGCCTTATTTTTTTATTCAATATAAGTTGTTGCACTAGAGAGACAATAAAGTAGGGTGAGCGCGAGTAGTTGTGAGTGGTGCAATAAGTTCCGTTTCCTGGTGCCACATTTTTTTTTAAGAACAACACATTGGTGAGTGTTGGACTGCAAAAACTACTGAACAGAGGAATAAAGCTAATGTCACAAGTAGGTATGAAAGTTTGGAGGAAGGTTGACTTGGATTCGAGTAGCAAGAATGAAGAGATAGTGATATCCATTGACGCATAGACTCGAATTGTGCTACTAGTGAAAATCAAAAGATTTCGTTTTATGCCTGGCCGGGGGACAACGGACGCTATTTTTGTATCCGCCGCACTGTGCGAAAAGTTCAGAAGTGCACACAGAACTTTGCCAGTATGGCTCGTCGTTGACCTTCGAGAAGGCATATGAACCGGGTTGCCTCGTGAGGTTTTGTGATGGGGCCCTCTTAAGAGAAAGGTATGTCCAGGGAAGTATTGTAAAGTTAATCGAGCTATGTACGGCACTGCATGTACACAAGTCCGATTCCACAGCCGGCACTACCGCCGGTTTTTTAGTGTTCAGGGCGTTGGTCTTCATAAGGGGTCGCGGCTTTAGCCCATACCTCTTTCCTGGTTGATAAATGGACGCGCGCTTACTGCGGAGTATACAGGAGGGAGGTCCTGGTGTAATGCTCTTCGCTGATGACATTGTTCTGGTGGCGGAGAGTGGCCAGAGGTCCAGAGCAGCATTGGAGGCATGGCTGGTATAAGATTAGAGACCTGTGGGCTTGAAGTACAAGCACAGCAAAACCGGAGTACCTACACTGTGACTTTCGCGGAGGTCAAGTCGTCTGCTATGATCCATAACACTAGCCGGCATGCCCTTACCAGTCTGCTCCGACTTTCGGTACCTTGGGTCACTCGTCCAGAGTGATGGCGACGTGGACCGGGACGTGACGCATCGGATCAACTGTGGATGGATGAAATGGCGACAGGTCACAAGTACAATCTGCGATCCACGGATGCCCCTTAAATTAAAGGGTAAAATTTACAAAGCCGTAATAAGACCTGTCGTCCTGTATGGATCAGAGTGTTGGGCATTGAAAAAGAGGGATGAGAATAGAGTACATGTAGCAGAAATGCGAATGTTGAGATGGATGTGTGGTGTGACAAGAATGGACAAAGTGAGGAATGAGTACATTAGAGGAAGTTTGAAAGTAGCACCAGTTATAGAAAAGATGAGAGGTAAGCGGTTGTCATGGTATGGGCATGTAATGAGGAGGGATGAATCTCATGCAACAAAGCGCATGTTAAGTATGAATGTAGATGGATTGAGAGGGAGAGGCAGACCAAAGAAAAGATGGATGGATTGCGTGAAAGATGACATGAGTAAGAAAGGAGTGAATGTCAGTATGACGAGTGACAGGGAGAAATGGAAGGAGAAAACATATTGCGCCGACCCCAAATAAAATTGGGAACAGGGCAAGAAGATGAAGATGATGATGTCCTCTAATGTCCTCAATGCTGAAGAAAGCTGTTTAGATTAAATTATTATTGCTCTGAGAGGTTATTTATATTTTAAAATGTATGCAATCCTTCTGCAAAACGTTTATTTATTGCTGATCACTATCCACAACATCGATGTATATGATCCACAAACATTGACATATATTCTTACAATAGACACGAACATCCGTGTCTGTCTGTCGTGTATATGTCAATAGTGATTGCTCCAGTTTACTTTATACTTCTTTGGTTTTGACTTTCTCGCTACATATTTTTATTCTGTGGTTTAGACTTTGAACAGCTGTTTGTCACGCTACTTGTTCCAAGATTGTCAGTTCTGTCATATCACGTTCAGAGAATTGAGGACTATGAGTTTTAACTAACATTATGAGCTAGCAAAGTTTTATCATGTTCTCGTTTATTTTTATTAAGATAAGAATATTTTTCTGTACATACGTAATTGACTAAGGTTACTTTAAGTCGAAGGTTTATGTTGATTTTCTAAAGTTTTTGAAATGTTTATTTCGTCGCAAAGCGCCTGAAAAAGAATGATGTAAGGAAGTAAAGTTATACGCAACATTGAAAAACTTGTGCGAGCGATCGTTGTAAACCACATTGTGTTCCGGAGTAGTCAGTATCGGATCAGTGCCTTATTACAGCAGTATGGAGAGCAGCGCGAGGTTTGTTAACTTTTAATAAATCTCACTGAAATAATATCATAGCTATGTGAAGTGTTAAGTGGAGTTCAGTCCCTTGCTCTCGTTGAGTAAATTACGCGCTTTGATTATTTCCTGATTTAAAATGTAGTATGGCCTTAGTGTGCTGCTGTCTGTTCCTCATAGTCATCCAATATGACCCAATGACCCCACAAATTAGCATTATGTTAAACTTTCATAGAGGTTTCTTGTATTACAAGGATTTTTAGTGTCAATGTCCAACCAGAAAGTTGCTATTATTTAAAGTTAAATATTGTTTTATCTACATTTTTTTATTAAGTTTAAACTGAATTGAGAATTAACTTATAATTTTAATGAGCATTTTCAAATGGTTCAGAATACAATAAAAATATGAATAATTCGAACTAAGTTTGCCTATTGGTAATTCTCAGTTGAGAGTGAATACATAGTGTAATGTGTGCCTGTAGTGTGTAGTGTGAGTGCTGGTACGTAGTGCTCCATCATGTTGGATCTCAAGTTTTGTGGTTTCCAGGTGACACGTCTTCTGTCCTTTCTTCTGTATAACATGAGGGGATAATGCCAGCTTCCTTTGCACAGTATGTAGTTACATTCACTTATCTATGTACTATTTACTAACTCTGGGTTGGATTTCACCTAATATCTACTGGTTGGTTCAATTAAATGTAACAATTATCTTGTTGGGACATGGTTGGGAACAACTAGTGAGTTGAATTATATTGGTTGATAGCTTGCCAATTGATCACAATTAAAATTCAATTTGTGTAACCTACACAACAACCTGAGCTATCCACATTTGTGGCAAATAATAAAAAAGGCTATTATTTTCCATTCTCATTGTAATTGGTGTCTGTATGTTAGATATTAATTGTTGTTGCAAAAATAAAAAATGTTAGTTGCAGCATGCCGCATGTTACCATTATCCTTGTGTCTCAATGTTACTGACTGTGGGGAGTTCCCATACAGCTTAACTAACATACGTAATATATTAACAGGAAATTATTTTTGGGTTTTCTCTCATTTCAAAATATACTTAACAAATTAATTATTGTTGTGTTCTTCATGTAGTGGCTCTAATTATTTTTTTTCTTATTTGTTATCAGATTTTTATGTAATGAGATAATTATAATTTTACTGCAAATCATAAATGTGCTTAACATTCTCAAGGCTTATTGTTACAAAATATGTCTCAGAAATGACTTATCATTTGGACCATTTTTATCAAAACCTTGTTTAAATTAATTTAAAACTGTCACACAGATTGTATGTGTATTATGTGTTGATAACACAAGAATGTAAACAGAAGGTACCGCAGCAGAACATTGGTCTATATTGCGAGATGTATTCTGTTACAATGGCGTCGCTCCCAGAGAGCATGTGTGTGCTGTCTGGACGCGAGGCCGGGGCGCCGCGGCCGGGCTGCCGGCAGGCACGGGGCGCTGTGCTCTGTCGGCAGGCCGGCCCGCGCTCGCTTGACCATCACATGGCACATGTCGCAGCTGGGGCGGCTGCGCTGCGCCGGGGATGTGGCGCCAGCCGCCGCGCCCGCGCCGCTGTGGCCCAGCGCTGCCACCGGTAGGTAGCTACTCGTCTACTAATACCCGCGCACACGTCTTATCATTATCACACAAGTAATAAGTAGGACACCCTGAACAAATATTTCAGCGGCCGAGAGTTCTCAAACAACAGCCTCCCGGCTCCTGACACAATCATGTCGTATTTACTTATGTAGATATTTCGAGTAACGCGTCGCTCAGTAAGCTCATTATTCAGTCAAGGCTTGTTATTATAGGTGGTTTAATCAAATTTATTTCAAAAAATTCTACGTGTTCGGCGGTTATTTGGCTGATTCGGTTGTTACGTCACCACACCACTGCACAACGTTTTAAGCCTGATCAGCGTTAGCACTAAGCAGTTCGCAAAAGTAGTTTAATTAGTTTTGCCAGTGCAGTTTACTAAGAGTGTTGGCAGTGCGCGACACGGAGGCTCGCCTGCAATATGTAAGTGTGTCCCGCAGGGCAGGCGGCGCGACTCCGCTGCACTCTGCAGCACATAACAGCTTCAGCAATAGTCGGCATTAAGTAGTTATAAGTTTTTAGCATGTTCGACGGGTTTGTTTTATTGTAATCATCTGTGCGGTATCAAGGGCACTTTATTCATTTGCATTCTGGTATTTTGTGTAGTTTGTCCATGTCTTCGTTAGTCCCCATGTTTTCAATAAATACCTATGTATGTGTGTACGTTAAGTAAATGGTACTAATGTTGGTACCACAGAAATATTAATACCACATTACCACAGAAAATATCTATGGTTGGTACGTAATTAGTGAATAAATGTAAATATTTTCCCTGCGGTTCTTAATCGTGACAGTGACCTTAATGATTCGAGTGGCGTGTGTACTAATTATCACTTCTCACAGACAACTTACCACTGAAAATTAGTCGAATAACCTAAAGTGATATTGTTATGATAACATTGGATAAAAGAGCACATTTAATGGAGACGACTTACTTGTTCGGCAAACTAAAACATAACACTGAATGTTATTAGCGACAGACAGTATCGCGGCGACCGACGTCGCGGCCTCGCGGCTGTACCGCTGCGCTCCTCGGTTGTCCGCCGGTACGTGTCAACGCAGACGTTTCTATATTACTTACATTATTATCTGCCGTTGTCTCCAACTAGCTGCTATCAATACCACATTAAGTATCTATTCTAATCGGTTTTCGTTGAGTGCACAATCGATCAGCGTGTGTTGATAGCACGTATTGCAATCGTCCCCGGTACGTATCTGAGCGGAGCACAGCAACTTGGTCGGTGTGAGGAGGTCCGCGCCGCGTCCGCTGAGCAGCTGCACTGGCCGGGCTGGCGCTCGCTCGCCTGCTCACCTGCTTTAATCTTATCCGAGCGTTATCCTACGTACTTTACATATATAAGGCGGACATTTCACCAGTGTATCTACAGTGAGAATTTGATAATTCGCGCAATTAACTAATCATACTTATCTATAGTTTTGTCATTGTAGACTGGTCGGAACTAGAGCGGCGAATTTACAAAACGAAACTTAAAGGTCGCGTCGTGGTGCAGGTTGAACGAGGACAAGGAGAGCTCGCCGTGCCTGGAGCGAGGGGATCACCCGACAGTGACGATGTGGGGCGCACAGCGACGCGTGGCGCTCGACGTGCTGATGGCCTTCTGGGGCATCGGCACGTGGCTGGGCGTCAACGGCTTGTACGTGCAGCTGCCGCTGCTGGTGGAGCGCCTGCCCGAGGGCTGGGCGCTGCCCTCCTCCATGGTGATGGCGGTGCAGCTGGCCAACAGCGGCCTGCTGATGTACGCGCTGCTGCGGCGGCTGCTGCCGCGCGTGTCGGACGCGGTGTACATCTACGCGCTGCTGGTGATCGGCACGATGGCGCTCGTGCTCAACGCCTTCCTGTACGAGCAGACGGCGCTGGTGGGCTCGCAGGAGCGCTCCGTCGCCTACCTGTCGCTCACGTTCTTCGCGGCGCTCGTGGGCTGCACTAGCTCCGTGCTGTTCTACCCGTACCTGAGACATTTCCGTGACGTGTACTTAGCGACCTACTTAGTGGGGGAGGGGCTGAGCGGGTTCGTATCGAGCCTGCTGGCGCTGGTGCAGGGCGTGGGCGGCGAGCCGGAGTGTTTGCCCTCGGCCGACAACTCCACGCTGGTGCCGCACTACCCGCCCGCGCGCTTCGACACCACGGTGTTCCTGCTGCTGCTGGGCGGGCTGTCGGCCAGCAGTCTCACCAGCTTCATCATCATCAATAACTACAAGGGGTTCGCGTCGGAGCGCGTGGCGCCGGCGGCGGCGCAGAAGGACGACGAGGCGACGTCGGTGCGGCCGTCGCTGATGGTGCCGAGCTGGGTGGGCGTGATGGCGCTGATGGCGCTGCTGAACGCGCTCAGCAATGGCGTGATGCCTTCGGTGCAGTCGTACTCGTGCATGCCGTACGGCACGCGCGCGTACCACCTGGCCGTGACGCTGGGCGCCATGGCCAACCCGGCGGCGTGCCTGGCGGGCGTGTGGCTGAAGCCGATGCGCGCGCGCCTCCTGGCGGCCATGCTGGTGGCCACCCTCGTGCCCTTCGCCTACATCCTCGCGACCGCGCTGCTCAGCCCCACGCCGCCGCTGCAGCACACCGCCATCGGCGAGACTCTGGTCGTGAGTACCTACTGCCTCATCTTGTCAAACTAACCGTACCTAACATTAGTGTTGGTGTGAACTTGAATATTTTGTTTATTTTTTATGTTGTACGCAGGTCAGGCTTGTGTTATCAACTTACATTAAAATTATCTTAAATAGCAAATGAGTGACCCACACAAGTACGAAGCAGTTCACATGTGTAGCGTGTTCTGTATGTAGTCTGTAGGAAACTAGTCGCTAGATGTTATTCCTCGTCTATACTAATATTATAAAGCTGAAGAGTTTGTTTGTTTGAACGCGCTAATCTCAGCAAAGTAGTTGCTGAGATTAGCNGACACGGAGGCTCGCCTGCAATATGTAAGTGTGTCCCGCAGGGCAGGCGGCGCGACTCCGCTGCACTCTGCAGCACATAACAGCTTCAGCAATAGTCGGCATTAAGTAGTTATAAGTTTTTAGCATGTTCGACGGGTTTGTTTTATTGTAATCATCTGTGCGGTATCAAGGGCACTTTATTCATTTGCATTCTGGTATTTTGTGTAGTTTGTCCATGTCTTCGTTAGTCCCCATGTTTTCAATAAATACCTATGTATGTGTGTACGTTAAGTAAATGGTACTAATGTTGGTACCACAGAAATATTAATACCACATTACCACAGAAAATATCTATGGTTGGTACGTAATTAGTGAATAAATGTAAATATTTTCCCTGCGGTTCTTAATCGTGACAGTGACCTTAATGATTCGAGTGGCGTGTGTACTAATTATCACTTCTCACAGACAACTTACCACTGAAAATTAGTCGAATAACCTAAAGTGATATTGTTATGATAACATTGGATAAAAGAGCACATTTAATGGAGACGACTTACTTGTTCGGCAAACTAAAACATAACACTGAATGTTATTAGCGACAGACAGTATCGCGGCGACCGACGTCGCGGCCTCGCGGCTGTACCGCTGCGCTCCTCGGTTGTCCGCCGGTACGTGTCAACGCAGACGTTTCTATATTACTTACATTATTATCTGCCGTTGTCTCCAACTAGCTGCTATCAATACCACATTAAGTATCTATTCTAATCGGTTTTCGTTGAGTGCACAATCGATCAGCGTGTGTTGATAGCACGTATTGCAATCGTCCCCGGTACGTATCTGAGCGGAGCACAGCAACTTGGTCGGTGTGAGGAGGTCCGCGCCGCGTCCGCTGAGCAGCTGCACTGGCCGGGCTGGCGCTCGCTCGCCTGCTCACCTGCTTTAATCTTATCCGAGCGTTATCCTACGTACTTTACATATATAAGGCGGACATTTCACCAGTGTATCTACAGTGAGAATTTGATAATTCGCGCAATTAACTAATCATACTTATCTATAGTTTTGTCATTGTAGACTGGTCGGAACTAGAGCGGCGAATTTACAAAACGAAACTTAAAGGTCGCGTCGTGGTGCAGGTTGAACGAGGACAAGGAGAGCTCGCCGTGCCTGGAGCGAGGGGATCACCCGACAGTGACGATGTGGGGCGCACAGCGACGCGTGGCGCTCGACGTGCTGATGGCCTTCTGGGGCATCGGCACGTGGCTGGGCGTCAACGGCTTGTACGTGCAGCTGCCGCTGCTGGTGGAGCGCCTGCCCGAGGGCTGGGCGCTGCCCTCCTCCATGGTGATGGCGGTGCAGCTGGCCAACAGCGGCCTGCTGATGTACGCGCTGCTGCGGCGGCTGCTGCCGCGCGTGTCGGACGCGGTGTACATCTACGCGCTGCTGGTGATCGGCACGATGGCGCTCGTGCTCAACGCCTTCCTGTACGAGCAGACGGCGCTGGTGGGCTCGCAGGAGCGCTCCGTCGCCTACCTGTCGCTCACGTTCTTCGCGGCGCTCGTGGGCTGCACTAGCTCCGTGCTGTTCTACCCGTACCTGAGACATTTCCGTGACGTGTACTTAGCGACCTACTTAGTGGGGGAGGGGCTGAGCGGGTTCGTATCGAGCCTGCTGGCGCTGGTGCAGGGCGTGGGCGGCGAGCCGGAGTGTTTGCCCTCGGCCGACAACTCCACGCTGGTGCCGCACTACCCGCCCGCGCGCTTCGACACCACGGTGTTCCTGCTGCTGCTGGGCGGGCTGTCGGCCAGCAGTCTCACCAGCTTCATCATCATCAATAACTACAAGGGGTTCGCGTCGGAGCGCGTGGCGCCGGCGGCGGCGCAGAAGGACGACGAGGCGACGTCGGTGCGGCCGTCGCTGATGGTGCCGAGCTGGGTGGGCGTGATGGCGCTGATGGCGCTGCTGAACGCGCTCAGCAATGGCGTGATGCCTTCGGTGCAGTCGTACTCGTGCATGCCGTACGGCACGCGCGCGTACCACCTGGCCGTGACGCTGGGCGCCATGGCCAACCCGGCGGCGTGCCTGGCGGGCGTGTGGCTGAAGCCGATGCGCGCGCGCCTCCTGGCGGCCATGCTGGTGGCCACCCTCGTGCCCTTCGCCTACATCCTCGCGACCGCGCTGCTCAGCCCCACGCCGCCGCTGCAGCACACCGCCATCGGCGAGACTCTGGTCGTGAGTACCTACTGCCTCATCTTGTCAAACTAACCGTACCTAACATTAGTGTTGGTGTGAACTTGAATATTTTGTTTATTTTTTATGTTGTACGCAGGTCAGGCTTGTGTTATCAACTTACATTAAAATTATCTTAAATAGCAAATGAGTGACCCACACAAGTACGAAGCAGTTCACATGTGTAGCGTGTTCTGTATGTAGTCTGTAGGAAACTAGTCGCTAGATGTTATTCCTCGTCTATACTAATATTATAAAGCTGAAGAGTTTGTTTGTTTGAACGCGCTAATCTCAGCAAAGTAGTTGCTGAGATTAGCGGTCCGATTTGAAAAAATCTTTCAGTGTTAGATAGCCCATTTATCGAGGAAGGCTATAGGCTACTTCTTATCTGGGTGCGCTCAGTAGTTCCCACGGGAAAGCGGGTGAAATCGCTGGCGGAAGCTAGTCTGTAATATATATATTTATTTTGTAGTTATCTCAGCAATTGGCAATTAGCGTGCTTGAGCACCTACGTGTAATGTTGATCTAGTGTGTGTGGCGGTGCCTCTGAGCACCTGTGACATCGTAGCCCTCAGTCTGAGGGGTATACAATATCTGCATATGAATTTAATTATATTGTAACTTTATCTTTTTCTGCACATAAAAAAAGTCAAAGTCCTGACTCATTCACTGACTCGTCAACGCAGGGCCAAAACCCGTGAACCTTAAATTTTGCACAGAGGTTCATCTTAAGACGCTCACGCGAGATAAGAAGGGACTTTCCGACATTTTCACGGGAATAGGAAAAAACGGTATTTAATTTTTTTCGCAGGCGAAGCCGCTGGCAGAAGCTAGTTTGTGATATAGGTATTTGCCGTAGCAATTTATTACACTCTAATTATGTTGCTCTAAGAAACATGAATAACAATATTTTCTGGGTGTGATGACATAAAGTTAAACCACCACCACAATAAAACAGTTTTTTAGGTACCTACCTACATGATATTAGATGAATTTGCGCTGACGTCATCGCACCCACAAATATTGTTACTCATTTATTTCTATAGCGACGCGGTAACCGTAGCAATAGTGCTCGCGAGTCACGCACGGCGACGGTACAAACAGGTTGAGGTTTTGTGTTCCCACTGGGAAAGCTCGTCACAACACTTTGGCTGCTGTATTTATTTCGTACAGTCTACAAAAATGTCCTACATGTTGTTGTGTGCACTCAGTTACTATGGAATGTAACGGATTTTTTTTATGATCACTTCGCTTATTGAAGGCACGTGTCTGCACTAACTATAACTTGAGTTGGGGTGTCAAAACCCGAAATTATTGAATGGAATTATCATGGGAAATTAACAAAAATGTTCTTCCCCTTTAACTACCAAGTGACAGAATAAAACAAATTTTAGTATTGTAATACTAACGATGTCATAAACCAAAGTACGCTACGTACTATACTGTAAAACATAATTGCGAGTTGATAGCTGCTTTCTGCTGCCGAGATTCGACCCGAGACCAGTTTGTGCACCGGGTAAGGGTGTGACCTTCAGGGTGTCAATCAATTATACACCCTACCTACGTTACATCACATTATTACAGATTACGTAACACCAAGGATTTCTTCTTTATAATTTCTCTGTGAGTTTTTCCGGAACATCTCTACGTCCAAAATGGTTTCCGACCAAGGCGCCTATTCTCGAAGAGGGACATACATACATAACATATTGTATTTTTTTTCTCAGTCGAGTAGTCCGCTGGCAATCCGACACGATCGAGGTCCTCATTTCTTTTGTGAATATTCTCCTGTCTAAAGACTGACCGTAGCTAGCCCAGCCTAACTTTGCAAAATGGTAGATCCTCATTATTGCTATAATATAATGTTGTAGTGTGCGTGTGTATTGTATGAGCGTGTGTGTTACAGGTGGCGGCGTGGGTGCTGGCCAACGGCACGATCTCGTACGCGCGCATGTGGGTGTACGGGTGGGCGCGGGCGGGCGGCGCGCGCGGCATGCGCCTGTGCGGCGGCCTGGGCCAGCTGGGCTCCGTGCTGGGCTCCGGCTCCACCTTCTTCATCGTCAACTACACGAACCTGTTCGTGCAGCCCGACGCCTGCCCCACCATCAACCAGCTCAGCCTCTAGTGATAATGTACTTAAAGTTTAATATAGACTATTTATGTTGACGTTAATTTTATTGTTTTATTTCCTACACCTAATATGTGCAGCCTATGGGTGACCTCAGGACCATCCTATCTTTTTAAGCATTGCGACATATTGGCAACACACCTGCCCAAGTGGGACATGACAAAGGTTAATTTGAGTTCATTCACTCTGGGTATTAGAGTGAAACAATTCTAATAAGATACAAGCTCAGACACGGCGCCGCGCCGTCAGGAAGGTTTATGACGGTTTCGATCTCCCTGTGTCATATTGTGTCATAGATGACAACCGCACAAACTTCTGCAGTTGCATGCAATGTGTGGCTATGTTGATAGCACTGATACCTCGTACGCCGCGGTTCTAATATAATGTCTATCGCTTTATAAGATTGACTATTTAACCCTAATGAACTTAGATATCGACAGAACAGGGATCTAACAATGTAACTACATATTGGTATACGATCATACCACGCTTATTAATGATAAACTCTATACGCACGTTTTAATGACGCAGTTACAAGAGGATTCTCGCCTAGAATAACACATACTTAGCTACAACGCTATCAACAACATTCTTGTGAGTGCAGCACGTGGAGGCCGCCAGGGGTACCGGAATGCCCTTGGTGCAACTGATCACAATCAGGAAACAAACAACTTGACAGCTGGGCTGACGGCAATGGCGGCCGCCACTGACAAGGAAACAACAAAGGAAGTTAACTGTGTGTTTGTGATTGTTTAGAACAATCGAGAACGTGAAACGCGATGGAAACTACGAAATGAAAAAGTTCTCACACCTGCCGTTATTCCGAACTACGGACACAAAGCGAATGTTGTACTTACTCAAAGCAAATAGACAACAACCCAGTCGGCTGGACAACCTAATTGATATAATTAATAAACTGATGAATGAACTTAGTAATTAATCTGTGTACATCAGTATAATGTCCCTAGATAGATATTGTGACTTGCGAGTGTGAGATACGTAGGTATAATTTACCTACTTAATTAACTTAGTTACTTTAGATAGTAAGTAGATAATAAACCAATCAACAGAAGATACATTCACTCGCTGTTATCTCTCATATCCGAGTCAATTCTCTTTCATACGAAATGTTATAAATTAAGAACCATTTTACAATAATAACTTCTGTTAGTAGGTATATGGTAAATTTTTCTTATCGTTAGTTTACATGAACATATTGTAATTATTTAATTTCTGCCGAATAAAAATAGTCGCTGTATTCTACAGTGAATTATGAACTATAAATTAAGTTTCATGATGAAACGGCTATTTTCTCTCATTATGTAATGCCACTTAAGTGTGGTGCACATTATCGACTAGCACGTAATGGCGAACTCCGATTGCTTCACAAACATAGCTGAGCTTGTTATAATGATACCTAATTTAATAGACGTTAAGGAGACGTTATGTTATCGGTTGTTAAGTACGGAGATATCGCTTATAAACTAAACATTAAGTTGATAAAGTAAGATAAACTAGAATACCAGAATTGCTTAAACCTTTAATCTAATATAAGCCACATTTATAAGTTTCTTGTTTAACAGGATCGGAGAGGAAGTTGTATCGAAGAGCGGTCTATCAAGTAGTTAATAAATAAATGGTTCAGTTGAGTTGTGAAGCTCCACACCAAAATATATTTTAGACAATTTTATATTCCAACGCAGTAAGTAATTAAAAGTGAATACAGGTAATCGTCGTGCATACGAGTATATACACATAGAAACTAGTAGGTATTGATTAGAGTTTCGCAAGTAATTAATTATTCTGGTAGTTAATGATAAGAATCTCGTGTGAACTTCACGTCTATAATGAAACCTGTATTACCTGCTCATGAAATGTGTATTTTGTTACGTTTTCAAAATCAAAATCAAAAAGCATTTATTCAAAGTAGGCTGAAAACAGCACTTTTCGAACGTCAAAATTACATGAGACAGCCCCAAAAATCCCCGCCTTCACCACATCCCATGTGTTTTTGCTGGGAAGAAGAAGTGGCGCAATAAACTCCCCAGCAACACATGTCTGTCTATTAGATTTAAAGAATCTTAATACAAGTTATCTAGACACGCGGCAGCGTGTCAAGCCAAGTTCAAGCAAAGACTGGCTGGCAAGCGCCACGTGTATATTTACAGGAACCATTTGGTGCCACTTTTTACCCCTCCATAACTCAAAACCTATTTAACGTAAACACTTGAAACTACGCGCGTTTCATTATGTCCATAAGAACACCTAGAAGCCCAAATTTCATGAAGCTAGCTCATACGGTTATAAAGAAATGAAGGTCCAAAAGTCGTAAAATTCCCACTGACTGACTGACTTATAGTACCTAAACCTAACCTACTTCCAGATAACCTAGAAATATGAAATTTGGAACCTAGCTCGGTAATTGTGTGTAAGCGTAGGAAAAAATCTGAAAATAGAAAAAGTTAAAAAATAGGGGGGGTTCCCATACAACGTCACACGTTTATTGTATGGGGACCCCCCCTAATTTTAATATTTTTTAAATTAATAGTATTTCTTGTTATAGCGGCAACATAAATACATCATTTCTGAAAATTTCAGCTTCCTAGCTATCACGGTTTATGAAATAGGCTTAGTAATACGGTCCCATTTTACCCTTTGGGTACGAAATCCTAAAAAGAAAACTATACAGCGGAAACGCAAGAAAAAAAATTAAGTCTAAACCTGCTTCTTTACAAAAAGTAATGATATCCCACCAAAAACATAAATGTAAAAAAGGAAAGCCAAGTTCAATACAAAACCTATGCTTGGTTGTGGGCTTCGCCGCAAAAAGAATGGAGATCTAAATGAGTACCAAGTT
>NWSH02000008.1:15273004-15292445 GCA_002382865.2 Heliothis virescens | reverse complement strand
ATCTTGTTCCTATAAATACATATTTGGATTTTGTACAGAACTTGGTACTCATTTAGATATCCATTCTTTTTGCGGCGAAGCCCACAACCAAGCATAGGTTTTGTATTGAACTTGGCTTTCCTTTTTTACATTTATGTTTTTGGTGGTATATTATACAGTTTATAGAATTATTTTATATACGTACCTACCTAGCTAAGTTTATTTTATGTTGTTTTGGCTAATTTATTCATTGTGTTCTAGTTTCCATTAAAGGTACATTTATCAACACGATACGCATATCTCGTAGTATACCGTAACGTACCTCAGGCTGAATTAGATGATACCTGCCTGCTTTCGTAACTTCATGTTCTAAAGTTATTACCATTGGTCTAGCACACTTCATTCTTTTTTAAATTTGTTCCAGTATTGTTGGGTGAAATGAAATACTAGAAGTAGGTCAGGCGTTGATTAGTTTTACTGACTTGTCACAAGTTTCCACTACTTACGTTGCATAAAATAAGTTATCTGTACGTATTTTATTGCCTAATATTGTATGTTTTTTTTTGGCATCCCTTTGCAACTATTATACAGCCTCCCCGGGCCCTAACCTCGTCTATATGACTGAATTTAAAAAAAAATACTACAATCATGAAGTCTCATATTATTTGTAGCTGTGAGTAAATGCTTGCCCTTAACCGTCGCCCGAAGCGCGAGGGTGACGGCGTCAGACGTGAGGAGAGAGAGCGCCCGTGGAGCACTGCGGAGTCCACAAACATGGAGCTCATCAGCTTCATCCTGTCCTACTTCATCACCAAGGACTTGTCCATGATGACAGCTTTCATTTGCTGGACACCGGGTAGGTCCATAATAAACATCCGTAACGTTACCTTCTGGCCATTAGACATGGACACCGGCGGGCGCGGACTTGTGCTCGGAATTTAGTTTCGGAACGAGCGACATCGACTTTTACGAGAACTGTACTCTTAACTGCGAGTTTTGAAGTAAATTGCCAGAAAATATTTTACCATTTATCCTTCCTTTTTTATCGTCACACTGCTGGGCAAAAATTTCCTCTTACACAGAGAAGAATTGTGGTTGGTGATTTAAGACTTCATTCTACTAGACTCCTTCATCTTCATGTGCTGTACTATCCACTACGACCCTAAACTATTTGTAGAGCGCACATCGGAGCTGTGGCGCAGCGCCAGTCGCGCGGGTGTGCGGCTGCAGCTGGCTGACTTCCGCCGGCCGCCGCCGATGACGCCGCGCGGACGCTTCAGGGAAGCCATGCTGCTCGACCTCACTTGCCCTGATGCTGCACTCATTATGGAAGCGGTAAGTCGGTGCAACCAGTCACAACGGCGCTGTGTTACAAGTAAGATGTAATTATTAATGTTTATCTTATCAGATATAATACTGTATAATAAAATACCGGAACCATGTCACAACTTCATAAATAAGTACCTACGTACTTTGATTGGTACTTTGGAACACCCGTCCTTATCATATCGCATTATCTAATTAGGTAAATTTATAAGAAGATATGTTACCAACTGCAATTTATTAACGACGAAAATAGAAATAAAATTCTGCCTCGGGATATTGCTACGTCATATACCTGATGTTTGCTGTTGTAGTTGCAGTTGCTTTACTTGACTGACAGGTTTCATAGTGGTTATCACGTTATAGCAGCAAAATACATTTATGGTACGCATCGATCTGTTGACAAAGATACATGTATTGTGTTCGCAGGCGTCTTCCTCCCGCGGGTTCAACTACCGCCACTCCTGGCTGCTGCTGCACAACTGGTCGGAGCGCGCGCTCGTCGCAGACGCACTGTCAACGTACGAGATCCTGCCAGACGCAGACGTGGTGTGGGCTGCGCCAGACGCTCTGCTCGACGTGTACAAGATTAAACCTGGCACGCCGTACCTGCTCACAGACCTGGGGCTGACGCGTAACTGCTCTCAGCACCAGCTGCGTGCGCTTTGGGCCGCCCTACCCAGCACCGTGGCTCGGAGGAGGGACCTGAAGAACGTCACGATGAAAGGCATCTCCATTGTATGCATAAACTTCGAATAATTTACTACTGACCGTCATGTCTCTCTATAGATAATCAATTTGTCATTAGTACGATGGTAATGAACATGTAGTTTCGGGGCAGGTGACGGAACCATACAACTTCAAGGGCTGGTCGGACCTGCGCAACCGGCAGATCGACACCTTCCCCAAGTTCACGTACCCGCTCATGATGCTCGCCGCGCAGGACATGCACTTCAGGTCAGTCAGGGTGCCACGGGAGTCGTGACCCCCCAAATGTAACGTAACGATGCCAAGCGTCGGCCAAAAATGTTAATTTATTTAGCATAGGTTGTCGTCGCGACGCTTAACGTACCAGTTTCATTTTACTTTGTTTCTATTTTGTATGCTCCTAATATCAAAAAGTCGTTTATTTAAATACTTATCGGTTCTTTTTGAGTCCTAAAACGAAGCCTTCACGTTTTCATTTGCTGTATAACAGTCGTTCGACTTATTTCCTATCTATAATACTAATGACCCCCATTAAAATCTTAGTCTGGGATGACGCCTGCTTCAGGTGACCTGTGGCTACGTATCATGTTACAGCCACTATCTAAGGACATTGTATCATACTGCTATGTATTATTCATAATATACATCCGGCATGACGTCACAGCGTTAGTGTTTGTTGTATGGTAATTTACTCTATGAAAGCGTGTGATAATGAAAATTACATTAATGCAAATAAGGTAAATATAAAGTAGAACTTAGCGCGAACGTAGGGTTACCGCGGCCCTGGCACACAAAGGGCCCCCGACGGAACTCGGTGGGTTTTAGTCAGTAAAAGTCTGACACTCCCTCACGCTGTAACCCACAGCGGGAGGGGTCATCTGATGATTTCCCATCGATAAAAAAGCGCTACGAACAAAACATGATCAGGATCACTGTGTGTTGCGGCGGCAGGTTCGATCTGCGGCAGATGGACTTGTACGGCGTGTCGCACAACGGCTCGTTCGACGGGCTGGTGGGGCGGCTGCAGCGCAACGACGCCGAGGTGGGGCTGGCCTCGCTGTTCATCCGCCCCGACCGCATGCAAGCCGCCGACTTCATCTCCGAGACCTGCGTGCTCTTGTATGTTTTACCACCGTTACAACCTTTTATCACCGTTACAGATTTCTATCAAAATAACAATAGTTTGCACAGTTCGGCTGCTGTATCCTAGACCTTTGCAATTCAGTTGCTGACCAAGGACCGGCCAAAGTTTCCGACTTCTTTGAAAGTGACGGACAAGTCAGAATGATATTACAATTCTGTGTATGAATAGAGGTAAGTATATCATGAACGTATTAGTTTACCTCATCTGCTAGGATGCGTTGTGTCAAGTCAATAATCAATTCTTTATTAAAATTCAAGTCATCATTTAACATCTCGTCACCGTGACAGCTCTAACTTGATAACAAACATTTGACCGGCAGGTATCCTGCATAGTAGCATTCATTTAAATAACGAAACATTATCCTCTTCTGACCTTGAGATTCCGTTTATAATATTATTTATGAATGTTTGTTGCTATGCGCTTACGAATTTATTATCGATTCCGAGAGACAAGGAAGACTTGTTAGGTACGAAATAAAGAACACATTTATAACAACTTTGCATGTATGAACTTTTTGTCCAAAGTCCATTTACTCGTACTGCCAGCAAAAAAAGTTTTCAACAAGAAAGCATTGTGTGTTATAGAAATATTGCTGAGATTCTGTTGTTAGACGAAATAAATATTATTAAAAGTTTTGTAATTTGTTTTTGAAACGCAGTCGCGCTCACGTTTCGTGGATTTGTACGACCCAGTTTGATATTGACGCACACGGGTCACATGCCTTTGTATGAGAGTCTGCCCGTGAGTCTGCCTTGATGTGGGTACGTGATGCGGTGCATGTGTGCATGGACAACTGTTCCCAAATAATGTTTGTTACTTCCAGCTGTTGCAAATACCTATAACACCTATTTGGTGCAATACTATAATGATATTTTTCGGACAAGATTATCTATCGGAATGTTAATAAATAAACAATATTATCTTGCACATGGTTATTACGATTACACAAATCGCTAATAGGTAACTGTACGTGCGAGATTGTATGTGAATTTTAATATCCTATGTTCATGAGTCAGTCTTCAATTTTAATGAGGACGGTGAGGTTTCGTGTTCCAACGCTGATTGATCGATGCCCGCCATGAGCATCGTCAACGTGAATGAAAAGAATATACAGTTTCTTTCGTTACGAAACTTTCGTGAAGTGCCGCGTATGTTTGTTTGGGTAAACTATGTATGTACTGTATCCGTCTTCATTGTTAGTAGTGATGTGCATGGCAGATTACAGTACTTTTTTCTTGTTAGTTATTTTAGTTCACGACCATCAGTTAACTTTATCGTGGTGGCTAAACTCAGCGGGAGGGGGAGAGGAGGGGGTATTTGGACGAAGAACTAATCTATTTGTGTCTATGCAAGGTATTTTGATGGACGAAGAATGTTCGGAACACAAAACCTCGGCCGAGTTGAGTGGGACTTGTTATTTGAGGAAGAAGGTTATTTATTTATGATGGCTCAAATGATTTACAATTGTTTGAGCACATCAATCTGCATCGGTCGGTGCACATCTCATGTCTCGTTTGATTACTTTATACTAAATTGTGATTGATGATTCTGTAATATGACTTTTTTGAAACTCAAAAATATCCGAGTAAATCCTGAACTTATTTACCTATCAATTGCGTAAGCAATTACTTTGAATGTAGATACGAAAAAATACATAATATTATCAAATATCGTGATATGATCCACATTTCCGAATACCCAAGTTGGTTTAAATGTAAAATCTTTAAAAATATGAATAAAATAAACCCAGACACTTTACATCGAGCTCACAGTGCAGCAGTGGCAGTTTCTCCAGGAGTTCGTCGAAGAGTTCCCTCGATTCTCTGCCGCCTCCATCATTAGATCAGCTCTAAAACTAAGTGTGGTTAGACATAGGTACACATCCGATGGTCGAACGGTCGAATTTAAATTTTGAATCTCCTCATTTTTTTGAAGTAGGCTAAGAAAGGTCGAGTATAGGGCCAAGGTGCCCCATTGATAAGATTGGGCAATGAGCTGATTGTATGGAATTGTGATGTGACGGTGATGCGTGACGACGCAGTTGCGCGTTCATCTTCCGGCAGCCGGCGCGGTCGGCGGTGTCGAACGTTTTCCTGGCGCCGTTCAGCGCGGGCGTGTGGGCCGCCAGCGCGGGCGTCGCCGCCGCCGCCGCGCTGCTGCTGGTGGCGCTGCGCCTCGTGCTCGAGCGCACGCGCCGGGGGGACGAGCTCGCGCTCTTCACACTGCCTGAGACTGTCACCTTCGCGCTCGGCACGCTGTGTCAACAAGGTACGCTGCCAGTGAACATTACTGTCTCAATGCTTTAGGTGCTAAGTACTTGTTGCCTGGGAGACACGAGAGGACATGTTTACACTCGGTATAATACTTATCTCTTGGCGTGTTAAGATAAACGTACACAGATGTAACAAAGAGATAATGCACCAAAAGCATTCTGCATGCGTTGTCTGCCTAATATCTATGTGCATTGATTTGGATGCAAATTTGTCGTCTGTCTGTCGCCAGTTTCTAAAAAATATGTTCACGAAGAAACATAGGCTTTCTGTAAAAGTTTCGGATAAGCAAACGATTGTTTGGGTATCTACATAAACGCAAAAAATCTTATCTCGTAATAGCTTGCACACGCATGCAAGTCATAAATATTTATTAGGGTCAAAGGTAACAAAAAACATTCTATCAAATATAAAACCGTCCAAGTTCGAGTTGAACTCACGCTCGTCGGGTTCCGAACAAAAAATCACGTATGTTGTAAGGGAACCCCCTAAAATACTTATATATTCTATTATAGTTTTGGTAGTTAAAGCGGCAGCAGAAATACATTACATATATGTGAAAATTCCAGCTGTCTAGCTATCATCGTTCATATACGAGTATAAGATACAGCCTGGTGACAGACGGACAACAAAGTTTTAGTAATGGGGGCCTGTTTTACCCTTTTGGCATGAATGAAACCATAAAAAGTGGGGGCAATGTGTATCCTCAGGGGCGAAGTTAAATAGCTAACGCACTATGAGTCGGTGTAGTACATGTATCGTGTTGTGAAGTGAATGGCTACATAGATATACTGATCTATAGTAATCAATGTTTTTAAACTTTCGCGACTTGTACACATATTTTAGACTAGCTTCTGCCCGCGACTTCGTACGCGGAACATGTCGCTTATGCCAGCGATAACGGATCGTCAAAATGAAAGATCTAAAACGTCTGATGTCGAATTCTAAGAGCCCGGGGAAACGACGGGTTGCGCGAGACGATTCGAGATGTTTCAGACTTATCATACCATACCATTGTATTGCATTGAACGCCTTTTTAGAATGTATGGACAACGCCATCTATCGCTAAAAGTGAACACTTATCGGAGCTAGTTACGCGCGAGAAAGCTACATAAAGCTGTCCGTGTGAAAAACAGCGACACCGTCACAAAACGAAGGGCAGAAACAGTCGATTTAGCTTAAAAACTGACGGAGTTTCATAGACACTTACCCCCCCTTTTTCACCCCCGTTAAGGCAGAATTTCCAAAAATCCTTATTGCGTCATTCNAATTTTCATCGATTTAGCTTAAAAACTGACGGAGTTTCATAGACACTCCCCCTCCCTTTTTCACCCCCGTTAAGGCAGAATTTCCAAAAATCCTTATTGCGTCATTCTTAATTTCTAACCAAATAGCCAAATATTAATCGAATTAGCTTCAAAACCCCCCCTCCTTTTTACCCCCTTAAAGAGCGAATTTCCAAAAAAAATATAGCCTATACCTAAGCTTGCCCGCATTCGTACGCGGGATCCTGTTTTTTTTTATATATAAACCTTCCCTCGTTTCTGTATCGAAACATTTTGAAGAACGCAAAAATAAGCCGCGATCGGTCAGCCGTTCTTGAGTTATGCGCTTACCTAACACATTTAGCATTCATTTTTATATAGTAAGATATGTTTATTCTGATATAAATAAAATAATTAAAATAATTATTTAATTTATATTAATATAAATTAAGTTAAATTTATTAATAAATAAAAAAAAATTATAATAATTTCTTTATAATAATATTAAATATTAATAATAAAAAACATTTATATTATATTTAAATAAAAATTATTTTAAATAAAATATTATATAATTTATAAATTAAATAAAATTTAATAATAAAAATAAAAAAATATGTTTTAAATTTAATATATAATAGTAATTATTTAAATTTATAAAAATTTATAATTTAATAATAATAATATTAAATTATAATTAAAAAGTCATATTAATTATATAATTTATTAACATTAAAATAAAAATTAATATTTATTAAAATATATATAATAAATAATAATGTAAAATAAAAAAAGATAATATATTAAATTATTAAATTATAAAAATAAATATTATATAAAATAATTTAAAAAATATATAAATAATTTTATATAAAATAAAATATATATTAAATTAATAAAAAAAATAATTATTATATATTAATATTAAATTAATATAAATTAAAAAAAAAAAAAAATATTAAATAATTAAATATAAAATGTAAAAATTAATATAAAAAATTATAAAAATAAATTTTAATATTAAACAAATTAAAAAATAATATAAAAAAATATTATTAAAAAAAAAATAAATAATAATTAATAATTAATATAATATAATAAAGTATAATATTAATTAATCATTTATAATATATTAAAAATAAATATAATTAATATTATATAATTTTATATTAATTAAAAAATATTATAATATAAAATTAATATAAAAATAAATTAAAATTGAATTTTAAATATAATAAAAAAATTTAAAAAAATATTATAATATTTATATATAAAATATAATATTTTATAAAATAATGTATCTATATTTATTTATAATTATTAAATTTAAAAAAATATAATATAATGATTAAATATATAAAAATTAATATATATGATATAATATAAATTTAAATATAAATAATAATATAAATTAATAAAAATAATTTTAAATTAATAAATATATTTAATATAAAAAATAAATATATTAAATATAAATTTAATAATTTTATATATATAAAAAATTAAAAAATAAAAAAAAAAAATAAAAAAATATAATTATAAAGTATTAATATAAATAATTAATGTAAAAAATTTAAATATATTATAAAATATAATAAATATAATTAATAATATTATATATATTAAATTAAAAATTATAATAAAAATAATTTAAAAAATAATTAAAAATTAAGTATATATTAAATTATTTTAAAAATTTAAATATAATTTAATATATTATATAAATATTAATATAAATTAGTAAAAAATATATTAATATTAAATAATAAAATATTTATATAAATAAAAAATATAAATTAAAAAATTTAATAAAAATAAATAATATAATTAAATTATATATATTAATAATAATATTATTAAAAAAATTTAAAATAATATTTTTAAATAATAAATTAAATATATATAATTTTATAAAAATTATTATTATATAATTTATAAAATAAAATAATAATAAATAAAAAATAAAATAAATAAAGATTAAGATAAATTAAAATATATATAAATATTTTAAAAAAAAATTAACATATTAAATATAAAATTAAATACATATAAAAGAATAAATTTAAATTAAAATAATATAATATTTTTATATATAATATTAAAAAAATAAAAATAAATTAAGTAAAATATATTTATTATTAATAAAATTAATAATAATATAATTATATATATATAAATTTTAATAAAAATATTATAAAATTTATTTGCAAAAAAAATAATAAAATATTTAAATTAATTATAATATAAAAAAAATAAAATAATATTAAATAATAAATTATATAATATATAATAAAAATAATAATAAAATAATTTAAATAATTATTATAAATAAATTATAAATAAGGTATATAAAAAAAAAAATATAATATAAATAAATAAATATAAATCTTTAATATTAATTATATAATATTAAATAATATTTTTTATTAGTTAAAAATAAAATAATATTAAAATTATAAATAAAAATAAATTTAAAAATATAAAATAATATAATTAATTAATAAAAAAATAAATTAAATAAAAAAAAAATTTAAATTAAATTAATTTATATAATATACATATATATAATAATTCATATAAAAATATAAATTTTTAAAAATAAATAATTTTATAAATAATAATAATATTAAAAATTAAAATTAATATAAATATTAATAATATTAATTTAATATAATTAATAAATATTATAATATTATATTTTATAAATAATTAATATTAAATAAATATATATATAAAGTATTGTAATTTTAATTAAAATATTTTAAATAGTATAAGTAAATATAAAATAAAAAATTTATAATATTTATATTATAAAATAATTAAAAAAATAATAAATTTAATAAAGTAAATAATAATAAAATATTAAATGATTTAATAAATAATAAATATTAAAAAAAATATATATAAAAAAAATAATATGTAATATAATAAAATATAAATAATATATTTTATAAAGAATAAATAATATTTTATATTTAAAATAATTATAATAATAATTAAAATAAATATAAATAAAATTAATAAAAAAAATTAATTATATTAATGATAATATTTAAAATATTATAATAAATAAATATAATAAATTAAAAAAAAAAAAAATATAAAATATAATATAAAAAAATTTAAATGTTATTAAAATATTAATATTAAAAAATTTATATTCATTATAAAATTATAAAAAAATTATAATAAAATTATATTATACTAAAAAAAAATAAAATTTAAATTAAATAAATATATAATTATTTATTTATAATTAAAAATTTAAAATAATAAAAATAAATAATAAAAAATATTAGTAATTTTATTATCAGAACTATCATATAAATAAAATAAATTATAAAAAAATAATAAAAAAAAAAATAATAATGCTAAGTTATAATGTTATAAATAATAATAATATTTAATAAATTTTAAATAAAAACATAAATTTTATAAAAAAATATTAATTAGATTATAAAAAAATATTATAATAATTAATATTATTGTATATAATAATTTAAATATTTATTAAAAAAAAAATTTAATAATTAATAAAATATTTATAATAAACTAAATAATTATTATTATTATAAAAAATTAAATATGTATGTTATAATATTTAATAAAATATAAATAATTTTTTAATTAAAAAAAATAATTAAAAAAATAATTTAAATAATAGTAATTAAATATTTAATATATAAAAATTATTAAATATAATAAAAATATAAATACATTTATATAAAAAAATATTAATAGAGAAATTAAAATATAATAAATTTTAATAAAAATAAATTAATATAAAAAGAATAAATCTTATTTATTATATAATAAAATAATTATTATATATTTAATTATATAATATATGTAAAATAATATATATAAAATTAATCAATAATTAATAAGTTATTAAATATTTTATAATAATTAATATAAATTAATAAATAAATAATTATTTATTAAATTTATAAACATAATAATAAATAAATAATATATATAAATATATATAATAAATGAAATATTCTATTAAATAAATTATAAAAATTTATATAATAAATAAATTAAATTTAATTATTTAAAATAAAAATATAAATATAATTATTATAATATATATAATTTATATAAAATTTTTTAATAATTAAAATTAAAAAATTTAAAAAATTTATATATAATATAAATATTAAAGAAGTATGAAATATAATTAAAAATTCAGTATAATAAATTTTAATTATTAAAGTAATAAAATTAATATTTATGATAAAAAAAATAATTATTTATAAAATTAAAAAAAAGTAAAAATTTATAAATTATATAAAAAATGTATTATATTTATCTCATAAAAAAATAAACATATATAAAAAATAATAAATAATTATATATTATTTAATAAAAAAAAATTTAAATTTATATATAAGTGTAGATAAGGGTTTAGTTAAAAAAAATATAATTTATAATTAATATAAAATATAATAATATATCTTGAATATATAAATACTTTAAAAATTATTAAAAATAAATTAAAAATATTATTATATTATTATATATAAAAAAAATTATAATATAAAATTATTAATAAAAATTTAAAAAAATAAATAATTAAATATATTAATATAAATAATATAAAAATTTAAATATTAAAAAATTTTTAAATTAAATATAAGTTATAAAAAAAAATTTTAATAAATTTATATATAAAAAATTAATAAATAAATTTATAAAAAATATTATAATTTATATAGATATTATAAAAATAAGGTATAAAATAACAATAGTATAGAAAAATAATAAATAAAATAATATAAATATATAAATTTATAAATCTAAATTAAAAAAAATAAAATATATTATAAAATTTAAGTATAATATAAAATATAAAATTATTATTATTAATAAAATAAAAAAATATAATAATTTATAATATATATATAAAAAATATTTTAATTTAATATTAAATATTAATATATATAAATATTTATTTTAAAAAAATTAATAAGTATACAATTAATAAAAAATATAATTAGTAAAATTAGTTAAATATAAAAAATTATAAATAATATATTTTTTTTATATTATTAAAATTTAATATTATTTTTAATGTAAAATATAAAAATTTAATATAATATAATTAAATAATTAAAAAAAAATATTTAATTTAGATAAAAAAAAATAATAATAAAAATAAAAAATATAATTTAGAAAAAATATTATTATATTAATAAATTAAAGTTTATTAAAATAATTTATTAATATAATATTATTAAATTTAAATAATTTTATTATTAACTATTAAATATATTATGAATTAAATAAAAAAAAAAAAATTATTAAAAATAATTTTATTATTTTTAAAATAATATAAAATATATATAAAAATAATATTAAATAAAAAAATAATTAATATAATAAAATCAAAAAAAATAAAATTAAAATAATAAAAATTATTAAATTAAATTATATAAATAACAAAAATATAAAATTTTTAAAAAAAAATTTAAATTATAATATAAAAATAAATAATTTAATTAAATATATAATAAATATAATATTATTATAAAAATTAATTATAAAATAATAAATAAGTAAATAAATTTAAATAATTATATGAATTAAAATAATATTAATTAAAAATAAATATTTATTATGAATTAATGTATAATTTCAAAGTATAGTATATAAAAATATATTATAAGTAATATAAAAATATTAAAAAATAATTTAAAATATTATAAAAAAAATTAATATAATAAGATAAAATAAAGTTATAATTATATAATTAAAAAATAAAATAATTATTTATAAATTATAATAATAATATTGAATATTTTTTTAATAATAAAATTTTAAAAAAATAATTAAAAATTTAATATATTAAATTATTATAATATTATTAATAATTTTAATACACTAATTAATAATTAATAAATAAAAATATTAAATATTAATAATTAAATTAATATAAAATAATAATAAAATTATAATAAATATAATATAATTATAAGGTATGATAATTAAATAAAATAAATGTAAATTTTTATAAATTAATTTATATAAATATAATATAAATATATATTATTATATTAAATAAAAAAAAAAATATATATATAAATTATAATATATTTATAATAAATATAAAGTAATATTATAATAATAAGGTTATTAAATTTATAATATCACCTTCACTATATATTATATTTATAATAAATTATTAAATTTTTTAAAATTAAAATAAAAATTTAAAAATATAATATATAAAAAAAAATTATATAAAATATTAAAAAATTTAATTTTTATTAAAAATATAAAAATTAACATGTAATTATAATTTTATACTAATAATAAATAAATAATATAAATAATAATATTATTATAATATGGTAAATAAAATTAAATGGTATATAGGAGATAAATATAAATTAATATTAAATTATATTAAAAATATTAATATTATTAAATAATATATGAAAATTTTATAAAAATATTTTTATAAATAAATTAAATATTAATATATTAAATAAATAAAAAAAAAATTTAATAAAATTTATTTAATAATAATTAAAAATAATTATAAATATATATAATTAATATAAATATTATATTAAAAAATAAAATAAATAATAATATTATTTATAATTTAAATATTTATAAAATATTATATGAAAAAAAATTTATTAGTAAATATAAAATAAAATGTATATATAAAATTATAATTATAATTATAAAATATATAAAAAAAATAAATTAACATTTTAAAATAAAAATAAATAAATAATTTATAAAAAAATATAAATAATGTAATAAATATTATAAATAATTAATTAAAAATTATAAATATATGTTTTATTATTTTAAAATTTAAAATAAAAAAGTATAATAAAAAAATAAAAAATTAATAAAAAAAATATTATTTATATAATTTAATATAAAAAATTATATATTAAAAAATAAAAATATATATTATTTTTAAATATATAATATTTTATAAAAATATAAATTAATTAATATATAATATAAATATAAGAAATTAATAAATTATATAATATAATATATTAAAAATAAAATAAAAATAAAAATATTTAAATTAAAATATATTATTATAAAAAAAATTAAAAAATTAATATAAATATTTATATAAAATTAATATCTTATAAATAGATGTATAATTAAAATATTATAAACTAATTAGATATAAAATATTTAATATTTAATTAAATAATAATAATTAATTTATAAAAAAGTAATTTATATAATTATCTAAAGATAACTAAGAATATAATTAATAAATAATATTTATAATATATTATATATAATCATAAATAATTTATAGTTAAATAATATTTAAATCTAAATTCATATTTATAAAAATTAAATTATATAAATATTATATAAATTATATATATAAATAATAATTATATATTAAATAATAAAATAAATATAATATATTATTTTTTAAAAAATTTAAATTAAAATAAGTATATAATATAATATGATTATAATAAATAAAAAAAAATTGTATATTGAAGAAAAAATAAAATTATTAAATATATTATAAAAAATTAATATTAAAAAAATAATAAAAAATTATTAATTTAAATATAAAATATAAATAATTTTAAAATAAAATAAGATATATAAAAAAATATAAATAAATATATAATATTAATTATATAATATATATTTATTAATATATTTTAATATTAAATCTAATTATAATAAAAATAATAAATATTTATTAAATAATATTAGTATATAAAATATTAAATTAAAAAAAAAAAAAATAATTATATATAAAAATATTTTAAATAATACTAAAAAAATTATAAAATGTATTTTAATATAAAATATTATATATAAAATAATTTTAAAAAATAAATTATTTTTATAAAAAAAATTAAATATAAAAAATTAAAAAAATAATAATATAAACAAAATATAAATAAATATAATATAATAAAAATTAAATAAAATATATTTAATATAATAATTATAAAATTAAAAAAAAAATAATAAAAATTATTATTTGTAATTAATAAAATAATAATATTATATATATATAAAATATATTATTGTTATAATAAAAATATAAAATTAAATATAATAAAATATATTTTTAATTGTTAAAAAGTATAAAAAAAAAATATAATTATACAAAAATATAATAATTAATAATAATTTATATTAAGTATTATTTATAAATAATTATTAAATAAATATTAATTTAATAAAAATAAATAATAATTTATATAAAAAAAATATAATATTAAAAAATTATAACTATTTATATATTATTAATTAAAAAATATTAAATAAATAATATAATATAAAAAAATAATGATAATATTTATATATTTAAATAAAATTTTAAAAAATAAATTAATTTTAAATTTAATAATTAATAATTAATATTTATATAATTTTAAAAATATAAAAAAATATTAATATAAATAAATATTAAAAATTGTTAAATATATAAATTTCAAAATAAAATTATTAATATTTATTAAAATAATGGTATAAATATGAAATTAATTAAAATTATAAATATAAATATAAGTTAAATATAATTTAAATATATTATATATATATTTTATAAAAATATTTAAATAATATATATTAAAATAAATAAAAAAAAAAAAATTAAAAAATTATATTAAAAAATAATTATATATTAAAACAAATATAAAATATATTAGATAATATTTAAAATTTATTATTATTATTATATTATTATTCTATAATATATTATAAAATATAAATTAAATTTATTATAATAAATAATATTAATTAAATTAATTAAAATAATTATAGTATATATATAAATAAAAATATAAAAATATTTGTAAAAATAATAAATAATAAAATAAGTTAAAAAAATAATATCAAAATTATTAATATATTAAAAAATAATTTAATTATAAATTATAATAATTATTAATAATAATATTTTAAAAAAATTTTAAAAAATAAAAATAATTACATTTATAATCATATAAATAATATATTAAATATAATTAGAATAATTTAGATTTATAATAATGTATAAATTAAGATTAATAATTTATAAATTTTAAATTAAAAAATTATATATAATTTATATATATAAATTAAAATATAATAAAATATATTATAATATTAACAAAATAATTTTGTAAGAATAATAAAATGCCCCCCACGTAACAATTATTTATAAATAATTATTATAAAAAAAATAATAAAATAATATAAATATTAAAAATAAAAAATAATTATTAAAAATGATATATATAATTTAAAAATAAATAAAAAGATAAAATTATATTATAAAAAAATTTATAAATTAAAAGTTAATAAATATAATAAATAAAATTTAAAATATAAAAAAAAAATATAATATAAATTATTAAAATAAAAAATAAAAATAATAAAAATTATTTTATATAATAAATAAAAAATAAATAATTATATAATAATAAATTAAATTAATAATAATATTTACTTATAATAAATAAATAATTATTTATTAGATATTACAATAAAAATTAATTATATAAAAAAATTATAAAATAATTAATAATAAATAATAATTATTACTATAAAAAAAAAATAATTTAAAAAAAGTTAAAACTTAATAATAAATTAACTAATTTTTATTAAATTATCATTGGTATTAAATAAATAAAAATATATTTTTTAAATATAAAAATTATAAATATACAATTTATAGATAAAAATATATTATAAAATTAAAAAAAATATAAATAATATTAAATTTATTATAAATAATTATAAATTATATATCCTTATTAAATTTTTTAAAATAAATAAAATATTAAAATAATAAAATAATAAATAATTAAAATTAATAAAATAATAAATTTAATTATAAAATTATAATAAAATAATTTATAATAAAAAAAAATAATAATTAAATAATATTATAATTTAAAATAATTAAAATTACTATATATATAATATATAAAATATAATAATAATAATATATTACATATATTAAATAATAAAAAAATTAAAATTTATTTGAACTTAAAATATTAAATAAAAAATAAAATAATTAAATAAAATTATTTAAATATCAAGTATAAATAAAAGATTAATTAAATTTTAGTAAATAATATTAAATTTTATAATTCAAAAATAAAATAAAAAAATATAATTTATTATAAAGATATTAAATTTTAAAATTATATAATTAAAATTTAATAAAAAATTTTTTATTTAAATTATATTTTATTTATTATTAATAATAAAATATAGAATTAATTTATATAAAATTATATTTATATATATAAAATAAATTATTTAATATAAGATTAATATTAAATATTAAAAAAAATATATTATATATATATAAAAAAAAAAAAATTAATATTTTATAAATAATAATAAAATAATGTTTAAATATTAATTATTTAATTTAATTATATATATTAATTCATTATGTAAAAATATTTTATAAATTTAAAAATAAATAAATAATATTATATTAAATATATTAAAATAATAAATAATTATTTAAATATAAGTAATTAGTAATTTATAAAAATATAAATATAAAATTAAAAAATTTTATTTATATAATAGATTTTAAAATATACAAGTAGAATAAAAAAATAAAATATAATTAAAAAATTTTATAAATATATATATATAATATAAATATATCATAATAATATATATATATATATAATAATATTTATAAAAAAATTATTTATATTATTAATAATAATATTAAATAAATAATTAATAAAATATAAATAAAATTTAATAAATACTATATAATTATAATATTAATAAAAAAATTTAAATTAAAATAATATTTATAATAATTATTTATAAATAATATATAATATAATTAATATTAATATATATTTAAATATAAAAATTAAATATTAAATATTTTAATAATTATAAATAAAAAAAAATTATAAATTAAAATAAGAATAAAAAAATTAATTTATATAAATAATTAATTATAAAAATATAATATTATAAATTATAAATTATAATAAAATTAAATAATTATATATAATAAAATTATTAAAAATATTAATATAAATTAAATAAAATATTAAACTAAAACATAAAAAATAATTAAAATATTTATTAAAAATAAAAAAATAATTAATTAAAAATTTATTAAAATTAAATATAATTAAAATTATAATTTAATTATAATTGATTAAATAAAAAAAAAATTAAATTTATATATAATAAAAATAATTATGTAATAAATCCAATTAAATAAGTTTTAAAATATAAATTAATAAATATAAAATATATAATTTATATAATAATTAAAATAAGATAAAAAATATTTTTATATAAATATATTTAAAAAAAAAAATTAAAAACATAATTAAAAAATAAATAATATTAAAAAAATAAAAAATAACATAATAAATTATTTATAAAAGAAATTATAAATATTAAATTATAATTAAATAAAAATATATAAAAATATATATAATGAATAAATAAAAATAATATTAATATATTATTATATTATAAAATATTAAAATTAATAATAAATTCTAATATTATTAAAATTAAAAAAATATATATATAAAAAAAATTAAATTATTATAAATAAAAATAAAATTTTTTAAAATATTAATATAATATAATAAATTTTAATATAAATATAAATAAAAAAAATAAATAAAAAAAAATATATAATAAATTTAAAAATAATATTATTATATAAATAAAATAATAAATAAATGTAATTATATTAAAAAATATTATTAATATATTATATATTATATATATATAAAAAATTATTATAATTAAAAAAAAATTAAAAAAAATAAAAATAAAAAATTTATATAAAAATTTAAAAAATAATAATAATATATTATTATATAAATAAATAAATTTTTATTATTTTTAAATAATATATATATAATATAAAAAAAATATCATTAAAAATTTATAAATAATTTTATAATAAAATATATAAAATTAAATACTTTATATATAATAATAAAATATACATAAAAATATATAATTATATTTAAATAATATAATTTATAAATATATATTATAATTAATAAAATATATAAATAAATAAATAAAATATAATTTAGATAGGAGGAGATAAATAATAAATATGATATTTAATAATATAAATAAGCAATATAACTGCCCACAGTTTCATCTAAATCCGTCCATGTGGATTCCTGTGAGATTAAGCGTGTGCAAACAGACAAACAAACAAACAACACAAACATTCAAACATACAAACATACAAACAGACCAAAATTTTTTTTCGAATTCTTACCTCTTTTTCAATTTCTAATAACCCTACATACTTTGTTTTGTAAAAATATGAAATGTTACAGACACGATTTTTTTACTGTTTATTATATGTATAGATAGATAACCAGCGGGTCTTAAATCGCGATTAATTGTAAAGGTTTACGATACCGCATCGATGTCGAATGCACCGACCGTGGTCAGGTTGAGAGTCAACCCGTGACCACGGTCGGTGGCAATCGGCCGAAACGTCGGGAGAAAAAAGGTATCGTAAACTTTACAATTTAATCGCGATTAAGACCCGCTGGTTTATGTAAATATGTGATTATAGTAGTTAACTGTGGTGGTCAGGGTTCCACACGAACGCCGGGCGTGACGTCAATCCGGCTGGTGTGTTCAGACGCTGCTGGCGTCGCTGTTCGTGTCACGCCTACTCGCCAAGATCGTGGCCATCCTGCAGACGTCCCAGCGACGCGCTGATTCTATCGACGACTGACGCGCTCGCCCATCACCATCGGGTT
>NWSH02000008.1:15231457-15266692 GCA_002382865.2 Heliothis virescens | reverse complement strand
CATCAGAGTATTTGTACACATTTCTTAAACCGAGTATTGGGATGGTAACCCGGGTATTGGGACTAACTTATGCAACTTGTGTCAAGCTGAATTATTTACCAGAGCGCGGCTATGAAGGAGGCTGCAGCGGCGAGCGGCGGGCGCTGTAGCGGCGGCAGCGCGGCGGCGGCCAGCAGCAGCAGTGCGGCGCCCACCAGCACCGTGCCGGCGGCGAGCGCGTGCGCGGGCGCGCGCCGGCTCACGCGCACCGTCCACGCCGCCGTGCTCACGTCGTCGTCGCCGCGCCGCCACGCGCCCGTCGCGCCCGACACCGACTGGATCTCCCACGCGCCCGCCTCGAACACCACCGCGTGCTGCAACAACGCACTCACTCCTCAGTATATTATGGTCAACACAAGTATATTGAGCTTTCACAATACATGTGAGTGCCCGATACACCGTCGAGTCAATGGGTAGGCACCAGAAAAATACTTTCCTAATTAATTAGGACACAAATCATCACAATCATATAATTTTTTATTGGTAGCAGGAAGATCACTGATGTTAATTATTAAGTAATCTGTACTAATACGTATACATCCTTCTCTCCGACTTTCTCATTTATAATATTAGTTGGAAAGTATCTACAGGCGTGGACCCAGCTTAAGATTCTTCCCTGACCCTCCCTGGGAATGCCCTGGGAAAGCAGGATATCAACTAGCTGATTGAAGGCCTCAATAAACAAACGCAGTGCAGTTAATTTGCTCGCATTCGAGTTCAGGCGCTTAAACATAACTGATGACGTGTTCTACAGCTGCCACAACAACTAACGAGCACGGTTTAGAAGTAAGTAAGAAGGAATGATGTAGTATAGTAATAATACTAGTAATAATAGTAATAACTTACTTTGAACTCACTGATATCCAAGACCAACTCATCATCATTGTAGGTTCTGGATCCGAAGTGGAAGGTGCAGGACTGCGTGTCACTGGGCCAGTCGCGGAGCGCCAGGTCGAGCGGCACGGTGACGTCGAGGCGGGAGATCCAGGACACGGCGCCGGCGGCGTCGAGGCGCGCGCGCAGCCCCGACTCGCCCAGGCTGGTGGCGGCCGCGTTCAGCAGCTCGATGTCGGGCCGCCACAAGCGCTCTACCGCCGTCAGCGCGGTGCTGCAGCCCCACTCCGTCGCGTTCCACTTCACTCGCGGCTCCTGCCACGACTGGAACCAATTGCAATGCTTATTCGACTAATTATATTATTTGACTCATCCGTTTAACACGAATGATAAACCTGTAGGTATCTCGCTAGCCTACGCAGTTAAAATGTATCGTGCCCTAAAAATTACAAAATAATTTGGAATAAGTCGGTCGACCAAGTACCTACAAATAGTACTGTAATGCTATTTTGTTTTAGAAGGCGCCTCCAGAAACTTTATTCAATCTGCTTTTTGTCTATTTAGTGTGATTGAATAGACACAATAAGTGTTGGTATATGAAGGTAGTCACCATCTTGAGGTCTGCGAGCAGGCGCATGACGGCGCGCGCCTCGTCGACAGCGGCGTGCCTGACGTCGAGCGCGAGCGTGACGAGCAGGCGCTGCGCGGGCGCTGCGTCGCGGTCGTACTCCGCCAGCAGCGTGTCCACCTGCGTGGACAGCTGCGTCACGTTGCTGCAGTCGCCGCGAGCTGCATGGAACCCTGGAGAAGTACACACACACATCACATTTACACAGTCACTGGTACTTTTTCTGATGGGTGCCAAATCATCACTTTTTCTGACTAAAATCACGTTTACTGTGGTTGTTTGTATTCCAGGACATCGAGAACTCTTCCGAACATTTTCGAATTCGTGAAAAGATTTAACCATAGCTGTGCATGGAACAGGAACGCATCGTCAGCGTCAGGCCGGCGAGCTCGCCATTACTCTAGCTCGTGAGCTAGAGTAATGGCAGCACTCGCACTGGTACTGTAGAACCGAGAGGCACTTCCAAAAAACTGCGTTGGAATTGATGGTGGGTGATATAATTAAAAGGCTCCGCCTAGCCGGTGTACTGCAAAGTTCAAGTAAGGTCAAGCATTGCGATCAATATGACTGCCGCTGTGCAAAAGCACATCCCGCAGTTTGCCGCTGAGGAATTTATGGTTAACAAAGTTAATGGGATTATAGGTTACTGGTAGCTTATAGGAAGAGATTACCGTATAGACAGAAGAGGAGCGCGGAGAGCAGGACAGTCGGTCGCGACGCCATTTTACAAGTCTGGTCGGCGTCGCGCGTGCGCTATGCAGCCGCTGCCGCCCAGGGAACCAAAACCTTTGGTTTGTTGCCCAGTTGACGACATTGCAACTCTATTTATTTTTCACATGGATGTACCCTATCATGAGTCAATCGAATCCTTACTTAATCAAATACTTAATTCAATGTTGAATTGAATTCGTTTTTTTGCGGAACACATTTTTGGCTATTTATTTACACGTCTTCTTATTTAGGTAATTCACGTACAGAGGCAAATCTGCCTACCTTACCTTTACCTTACTATCTGGATTTTGAGAGTTTGTGGCTTGTAGGGCTTTTTTATGGTCTAACTTATTAAGAGCAATGTTTATGGCAATGTAAACAAGTACTTACACACATAATTTATTGGCCTGTAAAACAGTGTCGCACCCCTGTGGGTGGCGCTGCGCGTGGGCACGCTATCGGCGCGGTATCCGCCCTCGCAAGGACAATTAGCTACATTGTATTTTTGTACACGAATTATTATAAATATTACACGTTCCTCTTGCAACTAAGAATATTTTAAGCACTTCAGTGTCCTCAGCTAACTTATAAGTAAATCTGTAACGAAATAAGTACTTTACATACTTTTTGTTACTATTTTTCTAATTTTTGGAGTGTTAACATACGGAGAGCTGTCGTTATAAAAAATTCAATTCTCTGTTTTAATACAGCTTGCAAAATCTAAACATTACATATAAACAGACGGAATCATTGAACTAACGTTAACTCAACTGCAAAACATTTGCAGATAAGCGACATCCTTTCACACGATGATCTGACCAGGAACCGCGCAACTAGGAAACTGAATGAAACTAACACATTATTATATAAAGAGGAATTTATTGTACAACGTTCACAACAGACATTATCTACATATTGGTTTACGTAAAGAAAAAGCGGCCGAACAAATAGACCTCGTTGATAGAAAAGTAATCAACATTAAAAACATGTCTATGGCATCGTCTCTGTTAGACATCTAGAACTTTGTGTGGAATCTGTGAAACTGGCTGTTATTCTAACGTCTTATTTTTATCTCGTGATCTCACAAATGTTTCTATTGTTGTTATAGCTACCGAACTTAGATATGAGTATTACTCGAGACATAGATAGGTATCGGCAGTCTAGAAGAGGTTGTGAGAAACCTGGTAAAGGGATATAGACAAATATTTGGCAAAGACAAACTAAATATAAACACAACAATGTATGACAAAATCCAATAAAAATATACCAAATATTATTAAAAAAAGTTAGTTTCTACTTAATACTACTTCATTTATAGAACACTAATTTACAAATTACGCATGCAACAACCTGTAGAGTCCGTTAAGGTTCCTGATAATCTCAGATAGCTATCTAACAGATAATGCAGTAGAAATGTTTTTAATGTTGACTACTTTTCTATGGCATTACCTGTCAGAACTTTATTGGGAGCCTATAAAACGGGCTCCGTATATTAGGTATTATGCAAGTTAACAATTTCATCTATTCATGAGTTTACATTAGGATTATTAAAATGGAAGTGACATAATATTACATAGTGCGGTACAACAAATATATACAGAATGATTAAAATTCAGTCATGTTCTAATAAAAAGAGTATTTCCCTGTCATTTCTTTCTGTATAATTTGATAATTATTATGCAAGTAGGTAACAGCTCCTTCGATAGAGAAGAAACATGACAATAATAACTAATATATAATGTAAAGTATAAGATACATTATTAACAATGAAAACTCTTCTTAGCAGTTGGGTAAAGCTATCCAAATAATCAAGATTTCTGCCAAATAATGTACATTCTTCAAAGTTACAAGTCTATTAGTAGTGATGTCTATCGACTTCAGTTATTTCATTAAAACCTATACTTACGTGCTAGTTCTTACGTTATGCCATAACAAGCTGTAAACTTGCCCAGATATGTGTAATTGTGTATTGTATTACAATAATAACTTGATATGATTTTGATAACGGTATAAAAATAATATGTACTTGGTCTTTAGTAACAGTTACAAGAAAAAATATGCAAAAAGATAAATCGTAAAAAAAAATTATGCGACATGTTTCGACTCAAATTTATTACATAAACCTATAGCTACAGAATATAATGTTGATGGCATAATATAACAATGTACAACCAGACCAACAAGTCTACTTATTTATGTAAATACTGGGCGCGTAAAGAAATACTACTTGCAGATAGGTACCTACCGGTGTCATAGACAACTTATAGTACCTAGGTACATAGAAAAATCTAAATTCTAAAGTAAGGAAAATGTCTACTAAAGGTAAGTAAGATTAGGAAAGGTAACATTTACACCGTTCAGGCTTAGAAAAGAAACAAACAACAAAAGTTTCAAATAAAAGATTAATCAAACTTTTATACAACTCGAAAAATTGCGATGGCTATCGTATACGAAGAATAAACTAAACAATGAAAACTTAGCGTTACATACCATAATGACTTCCCTATCCCATGAGTGACATATATAGATGGTTATACGTTATCTCACATTATATGATACAGACAGATATTGTGGACAAGGAAGTGGTTAAATCTAATACTGAAAATGAAAACTTGTACTTGTGCATAAGATTGCTTTTACCTACACCAAAAAACTTTGTTTCACTATCATAATTACTAGCTAGATACATTAAAAAGCATACAAACTCTTGTCTAACAAGAGAAGCACAAAAAGAACATGAAGTATTAACAATTACGACAACAATAACAAAAGCATGGAATAACCTCCTAACCACCTATCTTCCAATCATTACAAAACAACACTAACTTACATCTTAATGATGTATACAATGTGATGTGTCTTCGTTACTTTACAATTACAATATAAAACAGTGCCACGGTGATCACCGTCATCAATTTCAAGCGCTTGTTGACATTAAATATGAAGACTATTCGCATCATTGGATTTACAAAATTATTTACAATATACAATACCTACCTTTGCTTGATTGCTTTTGATAGATGAAGAAACTACAAAAAACATTTGAAATAGTGCAGGACAATGAAAAAATTGGCAGATAATATACCTATTTCATTCTCATTTCATATTTTTAAGCCGATGCACATTTCTGTACTTACCTTTGAATACTGAAAGACTCACGAACCTATTCCATTGTACTCGTACTGCGTAGTGAACAATCACCGATATCGCACAAACATTTCACTGCCTTATCGTCGTGTTACGTAACTGTATGCTACGCGCTACGTCGTAGCACTTTCTCCGTCGTAGCCGGGTCGTAGAGCTACTGAGCGCTGGTGGTGGGCGGCGGGTCCGGGTGTGCAGCGTGCGCGGCGTGCTGGGCATGGGGCGCATGCGCGGCGGGCGGCAGGTAGTGCCAGTAGGGCGGTGCGTCGGCCGCCTGCGCCTGGCACGCGGCCGCCAGCCCCGCCCAGCTGAACCGGTACGCGTATCGCTTGCCGTGCACCTGTCGACACACCACACATCACTAACAGCCATCCAGGAACACAATATTACAAAATGAAACTTCTATTGTAAAACTGAATTACGTAAAAGTAAGAATATTATATTAGTAAGTTTAATTTAATTTTGTTTAATAAAATCACGTTAGATAGGTTTTTATCCCTTTAATGTCTACAGGAAAAAATCAAAGAAATAATGTTACAATAATATCTATTCCTAGTAAATATTAAATTGAAATAAACAGGACGAGTCTTACACGCTATTGCCGTCGGTTACTGATAGGCAAGCACAATAATATGACGCAAATATCGTCACACTACAGTAACTACTACAGTCAACAATTCGACGGTTATCTCGTTATCAGCTTGTTTATGTACATACAGAAGCACACGGACATAGCACCTGGCAGTAAGCTGAGCTATACACAGCATGACATTTTGTACGTAGTCGTACGTGTATAAGGATAAGAGACCTGAATGCATTGTGACAAAGTGCAGGCTTCACTCAGTAAGAGTAGCCTGCATTACTTAATATTTTTCTTCAGTGTTAGAAATGATTCAGTTGAAGTGCTAAGTCAAGTGTAGAAGTGTGCAGACGCTTTATGCTGTTTTCAGCTCTTTAATTAACTACTTAGATACCTACAGAGTGACGACCCATCCAACACAACACACAAAACAGGCTAAGTAACCGTACTAGTGCACGAATGGTTCCGTACGATTATCTATTAAAAATCACCTTAAAATATTTAATTTATTCTGGGTTTCAGTTATAACGGCAACAATAATACACCATCTGTGATTTCAACTGTCTAGCTATCACGGTTCTTGAGATACATCCTGGTGATAGACGGACAGCGAAGTCTAAGTAATAGGGTTTTGCAATTGAGGTGCGGAACCCTAAAAATATAAACAAGTAGATATTATAGGAACTTCTGCCTCTTATCCTGACTGACGGAGCTACAAAAGTATGTTGTTGGTGTAGTAAGGAGTGTAGTACCTTGCTCATGATGTTCTTGTCGTAGTAGTATCGCAGCGCGCGCGACAGCTTGTCGTAGTTCATGTTGGGCTTCTGCTTGCGCCGGCCCCAGCGCCGCGCCACCTCGTCCGGGTCCGACAGACGGAACTCGCCCTCGTTCGGCGGACCCTGCACGACAACATTTTGGTATGACGAGAGAGATATTTTTACGATTAATTCGAATTATTTATTAGAACAAGAATAAAAATTTAATTTTACAGTGTTCGTGATAGCCACATTGGTTTGTGAAAACTGTGTCGCAGCCGTTAGCGCGCACCTCCAGAAGGCAGAGGACAGCTTTCCGAAATAATTCACATTTTTTTTATAAATACAAAAGATAACAAAAAAGAAAAAGATACAATAAAATTACAAGGTGCATTTATTATTAAACCAATATTGGTCACTGTATTTACAAGGCAGTCTTTATTTTTAGCCACAGGAATATTTTTGATTTCTATGCAACTTGATCTGGCACCCGGCTCGAGGTTTTCTACTTTTCTTCCACTCTGTACGAAAAAAGTGTATTTAATATGGCCACTGAGATTTATAATAAAAATCCAAAAATATAAAAGATAGCAGTAGGTAATAAGTATAAATATTTTTAAGCATAAATTAACAATTTTTTTGATAGAAAATTGTCATTATAGTGTTATGGATTTCTAGCAAAGTAATAGTTGCCAATAAATGTTTTCTATTTGTTTCGATTGTTATATATTTTCACTTATAATATAGTTTTTATTGTAGCCTATTCTGTCCCACTGCTGGGCAAAGGCCTCCCCATCTTGCTTCCACACTTCTCGATCCTTCGTCCGAGTCCACCAGTCCCGCTGATAGGCGTCTAGGTCGTCGCGCCATCTTTTCCGGGGCCTACTTCGTCTGCGGTTTCCATTCTAGGGTATGGGCAACAATAGTGGCCCATCTTTTTCTAATTTAAATATGGGGAAACTCGGTGCATTTTGGCAGAGTTTTTATCTCACAAAAACGGTGTCGAGCCATTTGTAATGTTGATATCTTGCAAATCGCTATTCAAAGAGTTAAAACTATTGACACTAGCTTTTGAAGAGCCTTTGAATAGATTCAAAAAATCTCTAAGAAGTTGGTTTATCGATAAATGTTTTTATACTGTTAAAGAGTACCTTATAAAGTAAAAATATCATCATAGAAAAATAATTAATTGCTTTGTAATAGCGAAATTATTTTCATCACTTATAATAAGTCGAATATAGTGAGCCCGTGAACCCATATTTAAACTTTATCGACCTTTTATCTTATTATGTATACCTATGTTCTAGCAAATAAATCAATTTCATTTCATTTCAATTTGTAAGTATGCCCTGTGTGGCGGATCACGACAAGATCACGTGTTAGTTAAGACCTTTATGTAACCTTTGAATCACATAAACAATAAAAAAAAATGTCATGTTGTTGTGACTGATAGCAAAAGTTTTATACGAGCCAGAGATTTACATAATTACGGCCAGTTTCACAGGTACCAAATAAAGCTATCTGACACGTAGTGCCATAGAAATGTTTTTAATTTTACCTGCAACCTATGAAACTGGTCGTGTGTGTTTAATGTCTTTGATAGAAGGACAGCTCACCTCCCAGCAGATGCCGGGCGCGCCGGCCGCCAGCTCCTCGAGCAGGAACTGCCACAGCTGCACCTGTCCGCCGGCGCCGCGCGCGCACCCGCTCAGCGCGCCATACGGATCTGCAACCACGGCGGTACTTCTTTAGTACACCTTATAATATCTTACTACTTACTAAATACAGGCCGTGCCCAATAAATAACCATCTCGATTTGTCTACTATTGTGAAGTCAATATTAGCGAAAGATAGCGATTATGTCACATAACTACTCTAAGTAACTACTCGTACATGATGAGTAATTTCAACAAAAAGGTTTTGTAAGGTTGTAGGCGACCAGTAGGAACCATAGCTTTTTTTGGCCACTGCAATGGTATCTAAATCGACAAGAAGATTATTCAATCATCATGACTATTATTCACATGAATATTGTTTATTACGTCCTCTAATGTTTATCCTATTATTATGTGCAATAAAAAATATCAATCATGACAAAATGTTCAGTCAATAATTTGAAAGCCTGTTTAATTTCTGATTATCCTATAATTAATTGTTGCTTTCCATAGTGCGCTAGCAATTTTGTCGTAATCACATCATATTCGTCCTCGCGGCTGGGTAAACCCCAGAAGTACCCTGTTATTGTGCGATTCAGGAACTGCATGTATGTACCTATCTGACGTCAGACCTTCACAGTAGATGATATACTGACTCACACACTATATTCGTATTCAATTCGAAAGTTCGTATGTGTATGAAGGTTTGTTACTCTTTAACGCAAAAATTGCCAAATTGCAGGAACATATAGGCTTCCATTTATCGGGGTGTGGCAGATAGTTTCCTCGGGAAGTCGCCGGTGAAAGCTAGTATATTTATATAGCTAGGAATATGTAAAGATATGATTATATGCAATCATTGGAATAGATCGGAATCATTCCAGCTATGACCATCTTTATGACGGTGCCACTCTGTAATCTGTTAACATATCCATATTAATACAAATTGCATACAAGCAAGTTGTAATGATACGGACTTGAGCCAGACGAAGAAGTTCACGTTCAGTAGACAGGTCACCCTTGTTGGACCAGTGTGATTGCGTCTAAATATATATCGTGATGTAATCTAAATATAGTATAAGATGCAAATGCGGAAAGTCATAAAGGTATCTCTATGCAATTACGTAAATGAAGTTTTTTTATTATTTTTATTTCATTAATTTGGCGACTGTGCTTACTGTGATCGAAAATATCGATGATTGTCATAATAAGTGCTGAAATTGCAAAGAATAGTGATTATCGGACATTAAATGTAATTTTATGCCGAAAATAACAATAATGCACGGGTATTCCTTGAACGTGTAAATTAACAATTAATGTGCTTAAAAGAGTCAGTAATATTGGTACCAAATATCAAACAAATATGCATTATAAGGAAGAGGTCCCAAATAGGATCCTAGTGGAACACAGCTAGGTATTTCAACGAAGTTAGATTGGTAACCACCCAATACTACAGCCTGTGACCTTTTGAATAAATATGATTTTACCCGTCCGTCGTAGTAGATCGCCTCGAATACCCAATCTGTATAACTTGCAGAGTTTTGACTCTTATTTATTAAAGATAGCAATAAGTCAGGAAATAATACGATAAGTGCGATTGGCGCACGAAGGGTTCCGTAAAATAATCAATCAAAACACAAACACAAGAAAACTAAAATAGTTACAGCATATTCGGCCATCTCTAACTATTGTTGAATTAGCTTAGTGGTTGGAGTCGTGGGTCGCTTGTCGTGGAACCCTAAAAAGCTTCTATCCAAGTTTTATTTACTAACTAGCCGTTTTTNAAGTTTTATACGAGCCAGAGATTTACATAATTACGGCCAGTTTCACAGGTACCAAATAAAGCTATCTGACACGTAGTGCCATAGAAATGTTTTTAATTTTACCTGCAACCTATGAAACTGGTCGTGTGTGTTTAATGTCTTTGATAGAAGGACAGCTCACCTCCCAGCAGATGCCGGGCGCGCCGGCCGCCAGCTCCTCGAGCAGGAACTGCCACAGCTGCACCTGTCCGCCGGCGCCGCGCGCGCACCCGCTCAGCGCGCCATACGGATCTGCAACCACGGCGGTACTTCTTTAGTACACCTTATAATATCTTACTACTTACTAAATACAGGCCGTGCCCAATAAATAACCATCTCGATTTGTCTACTATTGTGAAGTCAATATTAGCGAAAGATAGCGATTATGTCACATAACTACTCTAAGTAACTACTCGTACATGATGAGTAATTTCAACAAAAAGGTTTTGTAAGGTTGTAGGCGACCAGTAGGAACCATAGCTTTTTTTGGCCACTGCAATGGTATCTAAATCGACAAGAAGATTATTCAATCATCATGACTATTATTCACATGAATATTGTTTATTACGTCCTCTAATGTTTATCCTATTATTATGTGCAATAAAAAATATCAATCATGACAAAATGTTCAGTCAATAATTTGAAAGCCTGTTTAATTTCTGATTATCCTATAATTAATTGTTGCTTTCCATAGTGCGCTAGCAATTTTGTCGTAATCACATCATATTCGTCCTCGCGGCTGGGTAAACCCCAGAAGTACCCTGTTATTGTGCGATTCAGGAACTGCATGTATGTACCTATCTGACGTCAGACCTTCACAGTAGATGATATACTGACTCACACACTATATTCGTATTCAATTCGAAAGTTCGTATGTGTATGAAGGTTTGTTACTCTTTAACGCAAAAATTGCCAAATTGCAGGAACATATAGGCTTCCATTTATCGGGGTGTGGCAGATAGTTTCCTCGGGAAGTCGCCGGTGAAAGCTAGTATATTTATATAGCTAGGAATATGTAAAGATATGATTATATGCAATCATTGGAATAGATCGGAATCATTCCAGCTATGACCATCTTTATGACGGTGCCACTCTGTAATCTGTTAACATATCCATATTAATACAAATTGCATACAAGCAAGTTGTAATGATACGGACTTGAGCCAGACGAAGAAGTTCACGTTCAGTAGACAGGTCACCCTTGTTGGACCAGTGTGATTGCGTCTAAATATATATCGTGATGTAATCTAAATATAGTATAAGATGCAAATGCGGAAAGTCATAAAGGTATCTCTATGCAATTACGTAAATGAAGTTTTTTTATTATTTTTATTTCATTAATTTGGCGACTGTGCTTACTGTGATCGAAAATATCGATGATTGTCATAATAAGTGCTGAAATTGCAAAGAATAGTGATTATCGGACATTAAATGTAATTTTATGCCGAAAATAACAATAATGCACGGGTATTCCTTGAACGTGTAAATTAACAATTAATGTGCTTAAAAGAGTCAGTAATATTGGTACCAAATATCAAACAAATATGCATTATAAGGAAGAGGTCCCAAATAGGATCCTAGTGGAACACAGCTAGGTATTTCAACGAAGTTAGATTGGTAACCACCCAATACTACAGCCTGTGACCTTTTGAATAAATATGATTTTACCCGTCCGTCGTAGTAGATCGCCTCGAATACCCAATCTGTATAACTTGCAGAGTTTTGACTCTTATTTATTAAAGATAGCAATAAGTCAGGAAATAATACGATAAGTGCGATTGGCGCACGAAGGGTTCCGTAAAATAATCAATCAAAACACAAACACAAGAAAACTAAAATAGTTACAGCATATTCGGCCATCTCTAACTATTGTTGAATTAGCTTAGTGGTTGGAGTCGTGGGTCGCTTGTCGTGGAACCCTAAAAAGCTTCTATCCAAGTTTTATTTACTAACTAGCCGTTTTTCCGCGGTTTCACTCGCATCCCGTGGGAATTACTACCCGTACCCGGATAAAATATAGCCTATGTCACTCGTGGATAATGTAGCTTTCGAATGGTGAAAGAATTTTTAAAATCGGTCCAGTAGTTTTCGAGCCTATTCATTACAACCAAACAAACAAACAAAGTTTTCCTCTTTATAATATTAATATAGTATAGAAGACAATTGTAGCATTATGCTACATTGAGGTACAATAGTGACCTCTACAACGGTTCCAATACATCAGCCTATCTAGAAAGTTGAGGCGATCTGGTAATAAACTATGACTTATACAAAATAATTACATTAGTTCTACTATAGAACAATTAACTGTTGCAATCGTGTGAATAAAGTTAGGTTTGTTCACCGTGGTACAGATGCTGGAAGCGGCGATGCTCGCCGGAGCTCAGCCACAGCATCACTGACACCGCTCACATTGCTCTCCTGCTGCTATTGTATTGTACGACACACCAAATATAATGTAGGTACTTTAAACTTTAACTGGCCCCACTTAACATTAACTATCATTAAAATATAAATAAATACCAAAACAAAAGGAACAATAACGAATTCTTTAATGAACTGCACTTCTGCACTGTCCGCACACGTATTTAAAATTTTCAGTTACTTCGGAGTTTTTACAAAAAAAAACTAAAATTCGCGGAAGCCGGATATGCGGCCGGATGCGGCACCGGAAGCGCGCGAGTGTGGCGGCAGAGCTGGGCGGCGCCCCCGCCCTGCGGCCGGGGCGGGCGGGGTGCAGCCCGCGAGGTACTACGGAGATCAGATATACTGCGCCGAGGATAAATAACGGAGCTCGTGCTGTCAAGTGAGTACATTACAGGTTACGTGTTTTGTGCGCGCGTGTGTGTGTGTGTGTCAAGTGACAGGGGGTGACAACTATGAACCATAAGTTACGGCCAACTGACGCTGTAACGCAGCCTACACGTCAATAGTTTAATTACAGTCGATGCGAAGCGCAGTGAATGAGTCAATTAAAATCTATGTCGATTGTCGGTGAACTATTATACTAATGCGGAAGTTCAAATCTTTGTCCCTAATTACCTATCTTAACCGCTCGTAATTATAAGACAATAGAAAATTTATTGTGTCTCGTGTATATCCGCGCTCCCGGCATACGAGAGGTTAAGTGATAGATATTCAAAATAGTAGTTAGTTGTCTTAATTAAAATGTAATTCCAAATCCAAGCAGTTCATTGTACAATGATAGCATAGTACAAGTAATCCACTTGACAGTTGTAATCCAGTGTAACCCCTGCGACGGAGGCTGAGCCCCGGGCGCCGCGCCGGGCGTCACGCCGGGCGCCACGCTGAGCGCTGAGCCGGTAAGCCTCGCGACTTTCAATATCTGCTGATGTGCTGGTGTCGCAACTGCCACGGAACAATGGTGGAGTACTCAGACGAGATTAATATCAACACAAACGTCTTGATATTACAGCCTTGTTGAGGTTTATTTCAGAGCTTTGCGATTAAAGGACGTCTTCTAGGAAGTTCATAAAATTCAACGTCAAAGATTGAAATAAAATGTTGAAAGTACTTAACTGCTACTTTGATTAGTAAAATGCAAAAACTTAAAGTTAGCTAAGTGAATTAATTAAAGGTTGTCGCCGATAGCGCCGTTCTAGGCCAAACGTGATCGACGGCGGCATCAGATTTTCGCAGCAGTTTTTCATCATATACGATGGATTTGGGAAAAATGTAACCTATTTGCTTAAACTACGTAATACAACTTTAACCAAACAGCGATGAAGAGGAGTTTTTTGATGCCGTATTTTAATATTTATTTCATATGTATTAGAGTATTAGATTAGATAGATAGTAAGGTATATGTNTGGGTACGCTTCCAGTGGGCAGCGATGAAGAGGAGTTTTTTGATGCCGTATTTTAATATTTATTTCATATGTATTAGAGTATTAGATTAGATAGATAGTAAGGTATATGTAAATATTTAAAATTAACAGTAACCAGTTTTGAAAATACCCGGTAGACTTGCCTCACTCAGGCATTCGGTACTTATTACTGACGTTGTAAGTAGTCACTTTTGGTCTCGTGTGCAGAACAGACCGACATTCTTATAAACCCATTTATTATAAAATCTATTATCAATCATTCACAAATTGCTGACGTATGCTACTAGCCATTAATTTCTAGATACGTACTCGCAAACCTACGCTTTACCTATAAAACTCGTTGAAGGTAAACGCTCCCGCGTGCGTAAGTAGTTTAATATTGCTTGAGTTGGGAACAAACATACGTATTTGATGAACACAACATCGTCCAACAATGCAGGAACGAGCACAAACATCCGCGCAATGAATATGCATTTAATTAGGATTTCAGATATTTTTGGTGGATAAGATAAACCGATACTTAATACTGGCCGTGAGCGTGGGCAGGGCCTAAGTAGTCCAGTGGTGTAATACTGTTTTCATATCGGGGAGAGGCTGAAATAATATTTCTCCAGGAAAAAATATTATTTCAGTTATTCAGCACAAATTGAACATAGAGTTGTATATTATGGTCGGCTTCCAGCTAACAAGTTTTCCGATTTCTTAGCCCAGTGACCGGGCAACACAATGCCCATTATAAGGCTGTATTTAGTTGTCACTCCTATTAAAAAAGCTAAATTCTAAATCTATCTTTTAAGTAGCCCTAAATCTTTTACCCTTTTTTACTTCCCAAACCCTTACTCGTGTCATCGCCTGGTGCTCAGTATCAGTAAGTACATCATGGCAACAGATCAACAATGAACATTACTTAAAAAAACAATTCAATGAAAACGTAATGAAAGCCAGATAAGTTGATGGTTGTTCCATAATGCATGCGCCACCGCGCCGGCCATGCATAATGCATAGCGTCCCGCGGCGCGCGGCCAATATAGCGCGCCCCCGGGGCCCGGCGGCGGCCCGGGGGCTCAGGAGTCAGGTCAAGTAATGACGGTGTTAGGGATGATAGCGAGGGCAGGTCGCGGGTTAATTTATCGTCGTGATTGATAAGCGAAAAGTCCTCGTGAGATTGCTGATCTTGATGCCCAATGAATATTTTTCTTATTAGCATTTTCCTGGGTTGGTTTTGTGTGATCCAAACTTTATGCTATGACTGAGGTGATTATTATAATTATAGGTTTGTTCAAAGATATTGTTGCTAAACCCAGATATGCATCAACAAAACTACATTCCAAAAACCTATCGCTATACGGACTCAAATACATCAAAACTCCATTAGTTAAGTAATAATTCCTCGATTATTTCGATTATGAATTAAGTAGACATTTAAATGGTAGGAATAACCCGTCAAGTAAACGAAGATACCTCACACAATGGAGGCGGTTTCAAAAGGTTCTATAAAATAATATGTACCTAATCAGTATTTACCTCCGCATCCCACACGTGATCGGTTACAGGAATCACGGTCCCTTATTTTATGAGTCGTTAATTATCCAAGTGTCACAAATTAATTGAGGTCCGAGCGGGCAATATCGTAAGGACGCCATTAGCTCGTAAAGCTGCGGTCAATACATGACTCAATAATGTCCGGTGTTTATTACACTAAGTGAATTGCCATAATTGAGGGGATTGTTGTAACGAATTGATACATAGGTACATACTATAATACAATAAAGAAGAAACATTTTTTGTGTGTTTGTTTGTGCCGTAAAGGCTCCGAAACTACTGAACCGATTTGAAAAATTCTGTTACACTTTCACAGCTAGACTATCCCTGAGTAACATAGGCTATATTTCGTCCAGGTTCGGGCAGTTATTCCCACGGGACGCGGGTGACACAGCGGGAAAATAGCTAAACACCGTGTTCCTGAGGATATACATTAATTTTGAATAATACTTCTATAGCTCTTGTTAAACATATCGTACAAAGGAAGTAGTAGTTTAAATGGCATAGTTTTAAAGTTATTTGTAATTTAAGTTTAACCAATTTAATTATGTTGTGCTGTGAGAAAGAGTCTTTTTGTGAGAAAAAGTTGATGCGGACATGTGAACCAAAGTTTCAAATGCGACGTTGCCAGCCAAGGTAAATAGTAATTCATATTAGATAAATTTCATTCAAAATTCCATTTTAAAGAAATTAGAATTCGGAAAAGTGTCCATAGTAAAAAATGGTCAATTCAATGGTCTGAATAACATGCCGGAGTTAATGTATAACCTCAGTAACACGGTGTATAGTATACATTATGAAACATGCTTTTTTCTGGTAAAACGTAGTTTCAAAGAACCGGGAATACAACGTGATATGACTGTCGTGGTGTTGCTTACTACAAAACGCTTGGTTTACAAAACAAGTGCTAATTGTACTGCTACCGTCATATGCAAATATACTTTATCGCGTAATAGCTATAACAAGTGACTGTCTAGCGGCGAGGCGGCGGGTGAGGGTCGCCTGCGGTCTGCGCACTCCGCCGGGATCAATGATGGCGGACAATACCATTCCTTCTCAGAACTGCCGTCTGTGGGGCATAACGCGAGCGACAGCGATTTTATTAGCGTTGAATAGAGAATTTTAGAGTGATTGAGTTGTGGCAAAATCGGTTTAGTGATTGCTACGACGCCGAAAGTGAAGTGCTACGCCGTAGCAACTCAGCAGTTTAAATATATTATATTGTTAGGCTTTTCATTACAACTATTTTACTAAAAGTATATTTTTCTTCAAGTGCGATTAGAAACGTTATCGTCACATAGGTTTCAAATTACGTAAAAAAAATGTTTTTTTTTCATTTACATGTTTTCTGCGCTACAAATTGAGACCAAAACAGTAATATGATTATATTGCTCTTACATTTATTGCCCTCTACTGGACATACCGATAAATTCCAATCTCACCGATGACAAATCACCCCATGTCTTGGGCAAATGAGTTTGACTAACTCTGCCTCTTGTAACTCGGGCGGCGCGGCGCGTGTGAAGTCTTGAAAGCGGCCGGGGGCGGAGCGACGGCAGGTGTGGCCTGTGGTGCTCCGCCCCGCGGCTACGGCCCTCTGCCGCCCCCGCGGCTCCTACCAAAGTGATGTGCTCCGGTACAGGAAGATTCACAATCTATAGATTAGATAGAAACGGTCGCACCGGAGTGCCAGAAGAAGTTTGTAGTTTACATAAATAGGTCGATAGAATTGTTTATCTAGAATAGGATCCAGACCCGGATCTAGCCGAGGTAGAACCAGAAGACTAAGACTAGAAGAAACGAGAAAGTGAAAAAAAGTTAAGTAAGGGCACTGAAGAAATAAGATATGAGCCAAAACTCCGTCTCTATTTGGCGCATCTAGACTACGTTCATTCAATGACTTATAATTACGTCCTATTTTTTTTGATACTAAAGTATCTGCTGGCTCCAGTGCCACCTGGCTGACAGACCAGTTCACTGCGTAATCCTTTCGTGGAAAAGTTGTCAGTGTCAGCGCTCAGGTGATAGTGATTTGATGATATATCCTCAACCGCCCTGATACAGGGAATACTGTGAACACTTCGATTTCAGATCGTGCTCAGACTACTGATCGCTTGCGGGTCTCTGGGCGGTGAGTTTCAGGTGTACCTGCCTCAACGTCTATCCGTCCACACACTCCTCTGAGAGAGTCAGCGAACCCCAGGCAGTGGGGTCCACTATGGCCAAAGCCTGTCGGGGCTGCGGGATTGTTCAAATGAGTTATCGCGGCCCTGGTACACTAGGGACCCAAGTAACAACATGGTGGGTTTAGTCCATAAAAGTCTGTCTCTCCCTCAAGCTGCTGGATCATTCCAATAATAAAAGACCGCTTATCGTATTTAAATAAGTTGAGTAGTATGCGATAATGATAACACTATAAATACAGTAGATACTCACTAAAGATAAGATTATCCCTAATATAGAAATAATATTGATGGTTGTAGATAAAGATTAATATTATTCTCGTAGTTTTTCCTGTGGCCAACAGAGTGCTATTGTCAGAAAGCCAACTGTTTCCCGACGCACCAGGACATAAGGAACTACCCTGGCTAGTAATAATAGTTACGAGGATTTCAAAGACTCTTTTGGACAAGCTATTTTGTTACCTTAGGTCAGCACTACTTTCGCCATTGGTTCATTTTTTTTGTCATAATCTCAGTCATATGGCATAGACGTGTCTTTTAGAGGACACAAGGTCTAGGTCCTATAAAAGACTAAAACGCGTCCAGATTTTTTTGTTGCAATTATATTGTATTCCGAGTTCATTACTGTTAAATATTTTGTGTCGAATGATTTACTTTACATTTATGGAGCGGAACGCTAATTATGTAATACCAGTGGCGTGAGTCATCATCAGTAATGATGGACTTCACCAAAATATGCTGTAGTACCGGTATTGGCTGTTATAAAATGTGGGATCGTTTTTTTGTCACGAATAAGGCAACTGTTTTAAATTCTTGTGGTTTGGGAATTAGGTAACTAGAGTAGGCTTTACTACTTGTCACTGTGATTATATTTCATAATAGTCCTTGGCTTCTTTGCAGTCAAGGAATTATTTCAACAATTTAAGTTCCTGCCACGAATGGCGACGATAAGTCTGTATAGACAGAGACTAACTTTCTCCGTACGACCTGAAATTTACTTCAACATCAACAAGGGACTTTGCAGAAAGATGCGTCATATGCAGCTTTAAATCTCGTCCCTTTATGTAATAGCATGTATATGTAGGAATAGCAAATAAGTGAATGTCCGCGGTATCTATCGGGCGGTTCTCACGCGCCGCATTCCGCGGTGATTCACGGCGGCACGGGAATGTGAAAGCAGAGGAATCCGGTCTGGAGCACATCTCGACAGGTGCCCAGTGGGCCCGCCACTACTATACTATAGGACATAGGCTATGGATGTACAGTTAGCGGAACTGAACCTGCCAGTTATTGCACACAATATAGTCACACCTTCAAAATCATTACATATTATTTTAGGGCTAGGTAATAGGTAAAGGCGCGCTTCATAACACAGAGGATAAGTACTGGATGTTAGCATTATATCGGCGTTTCATATTCCTACAATAGAATCTATAGACATTTTTTAAAGAGTCTTTGATTATGACTAACTTTACTCCATATGTGTCGCTAGTTTACGCTTGAGTTATTAAAATCATGTAACCAGAATCCAGTGGTTACATGGTTTTAATAACTGCTTGATGATCATTATAATATTTAAAGGGCTTAGCGGCAATTTTTCAAATCAATTATTTAATGTCATTGCGAACTCTCACAGTTTTCTAGTTTTTAAGCTGCTATGTGGAGTTAAGACCCTTAAGAAAACTATACAAAGCAGGCTGAAATCTTGGCCCGACCTGGGAATGTAATCCCGGTCTTTGTTGTTTAACAGTCGCGCTTGCGACCTCTCAACCACACTTGAACCTGAATAATAAAAAACAAGAGTTGTGTCAGTGAACCATAGCAAGTGAAGCGATCCCTGTCAAGGGCTGTTCATCATACAAATCCCATGTTATGACAGGTCGCGCGGCTGTCCCTGAGGGCTGCAACCCCCACACTGATGCTAATGTGCGCCCCGTCGCGACATGCCGAGCAACCGGGGTGCTGTCTCGTGGGGAAAACATTTAATTGTTATTTTTATTGGCTTAGAAACTGTTTTAAATAGGTATTAAGTAAGTTTTCATTATAGCTTTAAGCAAATAAAATCTTCGATATTTATCAGTTTTATTTTTAGTTTACACAATACGACCGCTAAGTCCTTGGTGAAACCTACCTAAACATGTTAAATATAATACGTCCAATGATATTAATTTACCCGGCGCCAACTTCCAATAAGCGAATCACAAGAAGTGACCACTAGTAATGGAGATGATTTTTAACCGACTTCCCAAAAAAGAGGAGGTTCTCAATTCGACCGTATCTTTTTTTTATGTATGTTCACCGATTACTCGAAGATGGCTGGACCGATATTCAAAATTCTTTTTTTGTTTGAAAGGGTGTACTTCACAGATGGTCTCATGGTAAGGAGACCAGGATCTGATGATGGGATCCTGGAGAAATCGAGAGAACTCTTCACACTTCACAGGTCAAAACTTGATTTTCTATATCGATGATACTATTACGGGTACCGACTGTCACTGTGGGTATAATAAATATTAGTTTTAGATCCAAAAATTGAAAATTCCGAAATTGAATTGAAAATTGAAATCTTTTTTACAAAAAAACAAAACCGACTTCACAAAAAACACTGAAAGGGATAAAATAAAACTTTTCACATGGCTCTAGAAGTCGGTGGCAAATAAAGAGTTAAATTGAGACAGCAAAACAAATGAGCCGCGATTAGGAAATTGCACCTGGCCGGGTAATTTTTTAACTCTGCATCAAGTTAAGAAAGCTTTAATGAAATTAAACAACCTACGCAAGGTTGTAGAGCCTTGGTAACAATGACCAGCAAGGTAAACCTTCGGATATCCCACACCGCAGAGGTTGGGGAATACCACCTTATCTATAGACTACCTGTAGAGACAATCGACGTTGTAGTTGACCACACACTTCCTACATTCATATGTGAGGTGCATCACTTATTGACTTTGTTACGCAGCACACGTCGCATTTATATGATTACAGATTGTTTGCCTCCTTAACTTTACCTTGACCTTATAACCATTATCACCTGCCAGCCATCAGTCATTTTGGGGTTGGCTTCCAGTCTAACTTTGTTTTACATGGACAACTAATTCCATATGAATAACCAATGTTTTACATGGAGCGACTACCTATATGACCTAATCAACTCTGCTGGCAGGGCAACCCGACACCCGCTGGTTGTTCGACTTTCTGGCCTCTAACTCTGACTAACCGTATCGACTTTCAAACGTATAAAGGACTCACAATTTAACGTGCCTTTCGAAACGCGGAGGAACTCTAGATCATAACAAATAATAACAGTCTGTCCAAAAAACAGCGTGTAAAGCCTTGTTAACTTGAAAACGTTTAGCAAAGTAAACTAATGCCGTGGGCTGCTCTATTGCAATCCTGGGCTCCTCATTGGCTAAGCTCGCTTGTAATAACATCGTCTAGTCCGTCGTTAACCTATGGCCCACGTTTGCCAAACTTGGCGTCCTAAACGCTTGTTATTTTCAATTATGTAATACGTGTCGGCGCCGAGCAGCCGCGCCGCTGCCGAATCACCCTCGCTTCCTAGAACTGTACAGCACAGCGCCGAATGTGCGGTCTGCCGCCATTATCTCAACCGTTTTAATTTAGAATAACCGCCATGTTGCACGAACGACTTCCTCGCTGTTTCATGAGATTATGATGCTTTCAGATTTAGTCTACATCTGCTTCCATTATTAATTCACCTATTAAGTAGTCGTTGATTGAGCTCATTCGTGATTGTTGGCCACCAGCTCACCCACCACAGTGTGAATACCGCATCATGTACGTGATGTACGTGATGTATAAAATATTTTTTCAAATAGTTTGATCCTACTTTTTGGTTTGCAGTTTGAATATTTAATTTGAAAGTCAGTGAACAGAAATATTTTATGCAAATGTAGGGCTATTTGCATAATCCATCGTTTGGGTATCTAATGCGGTTTTACGTATGTTTATAAGATATTTTAAAAGATCGTTTTGAACGACATTGGAACGTATAAATTATTCGGGTACTCAATTGTGCCGCCATTATCACCGAGGTCACCCCTGCCACCTTCCACTTCATTCGACTAATGAATTATATCATTATACTGTCAAAGTTGCACGACCACAAAAAGTCTAATTTACTGTGGTTTTATTTAGGAGCACCTCGTGTGTGGTGTGGGAGTGTTCCAGCTCTGCAGCCCGCCAATGAGAAGCCGGCACTCAGCAAACTAACCTTCCTGATATTTATGTCATTTATACCAATTCACAACATTAAAATAATAAAAAACAAGTCAGATTGAAACGTCTACGGACATTGGGGTCGTGCACAACATGTGCGAGTGTTTTATTTTACTTTAATTTGCCAATGACATTAAACGTGTCTGATGCGGCAGGCGTTTTGTTGAACAAGCTTGTGAATTATGAGCTCAGTAAAAAAAGAAACCTCGATCGTGGCTTTTAATAAAAAATATACGTGACCTTTATGATTTCAAGCTACTTACTTGTGAAGAAAATTTAAAACGATGGAAAAAGGAAAAGTTCAAATTCATCGAATTCAAAAAAAATATAAACTTAGTTTTGGTTTCTCATCCATCCGAGATCATGATAACTATATAAAATTATCAAATGAAATAAGATAGACTGGTTAGCTACAGGGAGGTTTGTCACAGTGTCGTGTGTGGTGATTCACACATATTTAATAGCTGATTATTTATCAGCTATCGATGTAATACGAGACGAATAACACGATAAGCAGATATTGAGTAAAGTGACACATAACAGCGGTAACAGCTCTCCCACGGCGCATGCGCGACGACAGCGGCGCCTGCGCGTTACTCATACACAGCTTTGTGTCCACGTGCGCGCGCAATCTCAAATAAACATTATTACTCACGGACTAAGATTTTAATTCAAGCAACGTTCGGGATGATAGTGATTCAATCCGGAACACTGAATCACTTCATTTCCGAGTAAATATTGATTCACTTCCGCCGTAGTACTCTAGTATTTGAAGCATCTTGTGTAAGATGAAGGGTTAGTCACCGCACCAGCGCGGCAGCTAGTGCGCCCGCACCGGCCGGCAGTACGTCGGTAGATCCGGCTCGTAACAACCATGTCTCAAATCAGAGAAAGTTAGTTTTAAGAATTATTGCTTCGTTTAGTCATCACACTTAATCAACGATTACTCGATGTGTCGAAATTATTTTATTATTAAACCTGCAACTTTACAGCTGCATTGCATTTTTATTTTGTAAAGACTTGCAGAAGAGTTTTCCTCCTATACGTGTTGTTCGTTTTATGTTCATGTGCCAGTTGAATCATTTATCAAACAGCCTTTAACATCGTGTAGGTGCCTATATAAATCGTTTGTTTATATATTTCGTCGAAGATACCTAAGTAGTACATGCCTACGTGGTTAATGCAGCAAATGTAAAGATATACCAGTTTCTATGAATTCTTGCTGAATACCTACTTCATTGCCAACATAGTACCTAAATTCAACTTTTATTTCGATTTTAAAATTCCCTTCCAAATGTTCTCTTTACCTCCTAACCATGACTATACCTAGGTAAACTATGCTAGTAATGTATTGCGGGACATAGCTGATTGAATAGCTTCGAACCGATGTGATTGTATCTTATTGACATGCATAAACAAGTTTAATGTCAAAACTGTAGTGAATCAGAAACGCATGAGTAACGATCTCCTCATGTGCGTCGAATATGTTCCGCAGCTCGGGAACGCGGGGAATCTCCAGGGAGATGCCAAGTGCCACACACTATACCGATATGACTGTAACAGTTTTCGGCGAATTTTATATCTACGTTTTTACGTTTGGAAAAACATTGGAAGCTGTTGGTCAGCATCAGTTAAAGCGAAAAGCTTAGTCAGTTTTGCAATATAAATTGTCAAAAACTCGCCGATAGAAATAAGAACAAGGCATAGAAAGGAAATGAATACAGAACCTAACCTTCAGTATTCTTAACTATGACTAAATATTTTTTGCTCTTACTACAATCGACGTCGCAGCCTGATTGAAACTTTTTCAGTTCCTAGGTACCAACATTTTTGCTATGAGAATATGCGGTAGATCTGTATCATACAAGGAGGACGTATTCATGTGGAAGTATGTGACGTTGACAAATATTCATCAGCCACATCATCAAAGAACGCATGCCGATGTTATTTTGGCAAGTTCTCAAACACGAAAACAATTTAGCGTGTGCTTCCAACGTGATCAACACATTAGTGTAATTATAAAAAAAGTTGTATTATTCCAAATTCCTGTAGAGTGATGTGGAATGCTTGAGACCGATACGCCCTCCTGGTGCCTTTATTAATGTCTGAATATATCAGCGGTAATGGCCACTGCTCATCGCAGGCGATCTATTAAGATAGGTCGGTGCACGTTTTGGGGCAGATTGCGTTAACTCCGCGATCCCCGGGGGATAGCGACAGAGCGTATTACAAGTCAGATGCATCACATCCATGTGGAACCGTATAACCGTATTATGAGTATTATTTTTGTATAGTAGGAAAACTCCGAATATATTTAAAACTAAATAATTTACGGGCTCAAAAATACTTGTAAGTCTGTTAAAAACTAGAATTGCTTTTTCCTTTTCTTGGGTTTCCATGCAATCGTTAATTTAAAAACTTATAAAATATAGATAGACCTTTGGATAAAAAGCAGAATGAAAGGACCTCAGACAGGATTCGACAAAAAGATGTAGAAATGGTTTGTATAGGCAGAATGCATTCCTCGCAGGCGCATAGTTTAGCGTGCAGTGACCCCAAAAACAGGTGACCCACATACTTTAACCATCCACATGTTTGTCAAACTTATGCCCGTGGGCTAAATTACCCATACTATTTATATCACAAAAATATAGTTCGCAATAAAGTGATTAATTTAACATGTTTCATAAAAACAGTTTTGCAATTATGGTTTAAAGTTTAATTTCTAAGAAACTATTTGTGAGTCAGTAACCGTGAGAGATGAATGGAACGCGCTCGCCAGTGACACATTCACCTCACATCCATTCATAAGTTTTTGGCGCGCTTTCTAGTCACGACTCCTTCGTCACCGATAGATGGCGCTGTTTTCAAGTCATAGATAAAATGATGTTGGTGTTATAATTTTTATATTTTCACAATATTCTGTTAGCTAAATAACGGAAGCTACGCAAAAATATGTGCGTAGGAAGATACCAGAAGCCTAAACTTTTATCGTTTTTTGCTGTTACAATTTTTTTTATTTTTTTCGCCGACTGCCGAGAAGGGCTATGTTTATGCACGAGTAACATTTGTATCTCTTAGAAGGTATAGGTCACACAACATACTGATCCTTCACTACGCGTGAAAACTTATACAATGTGAGTTCAACAATGAAGGTTTATTTTATCAATCTTATCCAAGCAGCACGCTACTTTTTGCAACTTTGCAAGTTAGGCTGCTGTCGTACGTTGTAAAAGCATTAAGTTCCCTACTACTAGTACTCACTGTAGTCCTGCGTGGGAGTGCTGGTGGAGGCCTGGTGCTCCGGCAGCGGCTCGGGCGGCGGCTGGCCGGTGGCGCCGGCGTGCGCGTGCCGCAGGTACGCGTGGTAGATGCGCGCCGACTGCTCGCTGCCGTCGCACACCTGGGTACAAACGTAATTATTATAATATCATAGAATTGCCATGTAGGATAGAAGAGAGGTCATGAATTTAAGGAAAACATGAGGACACTTTAAATGGAATTTGTTGGGATCGGCTCTTGTTATAGCATGATTGTTTAGCAGATGATTTCAACTCAGTTGGCCCCTCTATTTCTGTAAACTAGTATGTAATACTATACATATAGTTCATGACCACAGCTAGCTTTCTAATCAAGGTTTTCAGAAATTAAGAAAAGACAGTATCTTAATAGATGGATAGATCTCGCTGTATGTCACCCATTGATAAGTCGCGGTTAACTTAACCAGTACCTACAGTAAGCCAACACGAGATCCTCTTAGCTAACTGCGACTGGGAAAATACGTTAATTTCACTACTACACAAAAACTACAAGAACTAAAATGTAACATGTTTTTTTATTTATTTAATGGTTCACCAACAATTGTTACATCGATACATTATTGAGTTCCGTGCGTAAAACTTCGACTAGATGTAGGTACAATATTAAACGGTAAACACTACATGCCTTACGTATACCTATGAACAAATAAAAACAAAACTAATACTGAAAACAAAACATTTTTTTTGTAACAATATAAAAAATAAATTCAAAAGTATTTAGATGACAGGTGGTACAGGAGTAGTTTTTTGAAACAACTGGCGCTTGAAATGCTGAAGAGAGGAGCCAAAAATGTCAATTTCACTAAACTTATTGTGTAGTCGACTAAGTCTAGGAATTGCTGAGTTACGACCTAAAACAGTTCCACGAAAAGATGGGTGTAGGAGACTAATAGGATTTTTAGGATAATTATGGGGAATTTTGAAGTTTAATTTATTTAATAGTTCAGGGGAATCAATCTTATTATGTAAAACTTTATATAAAAACAATAAATCAATAATGTCTCTTCGTTTTTCGAGGGATATCATATTGTGGTTATAAAATTTATTATCTCAAACAAGAAACTATACATGAGAACAATAAAGTATTTAACAATGTTAGGCTTAAAACTAGTCACAATTATGGATATGCTGCGTGTTGACTAAATAAAAACATATTTCTCTGAGTATAAAACAAAAAACACTTAGTAACATTTCGATCTATAACAGACATTTGTCGGTCGTGCGTATTAGGTACCACGATGCAGATAAAAGATCAGAAGTACATGTTTTGTTTACTTTAGCAATTTTATATCATTGATAATATGTTTCTTTTATTTTGACTTAAAATCATTATAAGTTTTTGCATTTTTTATCTCTTTGGGCAATTTGTTATATAATGAACACCATCAAAAGTTATTGATTCTTTTCCAAGGTTAGTTCGTAGGTACTCGAGGCAATAAAATATGATCTCCTCTACGGCTGCTCCGGTTATGTATTTGGTGTATTTTGGTGAACGTAATTTGTGTATGTATGGTTTTATCACGGTACCGGCTTTGATTTATTGAAATTAATGACAGATGTCAAGAAAGTGTCACGAAAACGGGGCGTATTAAATTGTACCACTATTGACTTAGGTCGCTCGCTGTTATTGTTAGCCTTCATTACACGATATTATCTTCCTTGATATCACATTCAATGGTAGTTCCTAATTCTTTGATAATATCTCTAAGGTTTTCATTCTTAGTTCGGGGAACACATTGAATCTCAACATTTTTTGAGCGAGCAATTTGTTCGAGAGTATTAATTCGGCTAGCCATATATTAATCGTTGTAGACAATTCGTTGTTTCTACTCTGCAATGCTTTCACTTGATCTTCAATTCCTTTCTTTTCCTTTATTATATCATCGTACTGATTACTCATGAAGTATATTGAATTTTTTCCTGCATAGAGTTAATTTCTTGGATCAATAGTGTCTTCATATTTATGTTCATCTTCTGCAATAGACGATCCAATTGCAACTGCATAACCTCTTCTATGATACTACGTACTCTTTCCTCCGCCACTGGAAAACAAGCTATTCCTGGAGGAGACTGCAGCGCTTGCCTTTTATTCGCATTAATAACATATATAATAGTAACATTTGATTTGAAGTACACTTGAGTGTTATCAGCATTTTTGGCATCAGGTGTCTTTGGGTTGCATGAAGAACAGACCCACAGTGATAGGTCAGACGGTGGATCGATACGATAGCGAGGCAGTCGCAATGGAACATTTTCCCACAAACAGAACATTCCAGAAAGCGTTTGCCGTTATTTGCGGGGCTCCGGCGATCCTACGCGAGTTTATCGTCGCAGATAGGTTTAACGCTCACCACCGCAGCTTCGGCTTGCTGCAGCCTCAGCTACAGTGGCGAGTGTTACAGCCACCTGCTCCTCAACCCGCGGGCCGCCTCGCCCCTCCGCGCCTACGCGATTTTTAATTACACTCTAGGGGTAGGGCAGACAAGACTACGTGGAGTCGGATTTACAGCGATTCGTTTTTGCCATTAAAACTTAGTTTATGACAAACTTGTTATGGATAATGATTTTCGGATATAAAAAATTAGGTGACGAAACGGAGTCCCCTCGCTATGATCTGCCGAACTATTTATCGAACCGCTCATTCCGTAATTTTTACCACTCATTCGATTATTGAACTGCTCAATTATCTTTAGAATTGACATTGTATAATAAAATAACCCAACTAATTGTTTTTTATTACTATCCATGTTTTACTGTCGCAATAGTTAATCAACCGCCATTAAATTAAATAACTGCTCAATATGTTTTTCAACTGATCATAATAACATCTCAAGTATTTAACGAACAGCTCAAAAAATTTGTTCCCTTTAAAAAACCTTTTGCGATCCTCTAATATTTTAATAATCGCACACTAATAAAGGCTCAGTGTTGCTCAGTGTAGACCGGTTCGTAAAAAAGCGCACGCTAATAAAGGCGCACGATAATAAGTAGGTAAGATGAAACCAAGTCGCGACCAAGATCGTAAGCGCCGAGAGCTCGAATATTATGTACGGCTGGGTAGGTACTTAATTAAAATTTTGACGAATCATTTTCTTTTATCGATTGATTTAGGCCTTATTAACCCCCGACGAAAAAAGAGGGGTGTTATAAGTTTGATGTGTCTGTCTGTCTGTGGCATCATAACTCCCGAACGGATGCAGTGATTCCAATAGTTTTTTTTGTATTAAAGGTTACTTACGGGCGAGTGTTCTTAGACATGTTTGATCAAAATCGGTTGAGCCGTTTAAAAGTTGTGGGGGTAATATTGTCTACTCAGTGATACAGATTGTGTCCATTGTCACTTATCACAGTTTTATAAGTCTAAAACCTTACTTTCAACACTAAAATCAATTTGTTTTCGAGGTGCGTTGTAATTTACATGTTCACTGTTAACAAGATTAGTATATATTTTTTTTAATTCTTTAATGTTAATAAACCAGACCGTTGCATAACATTGACCCATTGTGTGGTAGTGAAGTGATTTGGAGAGGCTATTAATGCAGTGATGATTCTTATAGTTTATTTATACCTATATTAATCGATACTTTCATCTGGACAATCATAATATCAGCCATAAAAATAACAATAGAATCCAGTAGTAAAAATGTAGCTCTTTATGAGAGTGAGGGAATAGGGAGTCCAACTGTGTCTACACAAATGCTTGTGCACTATATTATGTCCCGCGTAGCTGGCTGACCTCTGACATGAGAACAGCCGCTATGACGCCATTAATAGAGAAACATAGGTATGTATTTATTGGTGGAGAGCTGGTGTTACCTGCAGCCAGTTGTCCTCAGTGAGCGCCAGCAGCGCGCGGCCGGAGTCGGGCAGCAGGTGGCGGCGCGGCGCGCATACGCCGAACGTGCGCGCCACCCACCGCACGCACCGCAGCACGTCTGTGCGGTCCCATTTCTCTGGATCTGCAACGTGGGGAGACACCTTTATATTACCAGTTAGACTTAATCATCGTCACTAACTCTTATCAGCCAGGTCACTGGATGTAATTTCACCGTTACAATAACTGCTGGAGGTAGCTCCTCATCTCTCATCGTGCTCAATGTTAGCTCCAATCGCGCACGTAGGATATAGAATTTATTTTATTAATTTGCATCTGTGGCATCAGGCGTCTAAGGCATGCTCGCGATATAAACCTATCAGTACATAGATAAGGAGATTTACCTACACCTTCTCAAACTCACAAACGTTATCAGTACTGAGTATAAAATAAAGTCGCTTTCTTTGTCCCTACATCCCTCTCTACGTGTGCTTCAATCTTTAAAACTACACAACGGATTTTGATGTGGTTTTGACATGTAGACTGATTGGAGAGAAAAGTTTATAATGTACAATACTATCATATAAAATTGAAATAGCATGAAAGTTAAGTATATTGCGGTCATTTTAGAGATGTGCTGTTCCCGGGAATATTACCCAAAGTGGCAATATTGCTATTGCCGGCAACGGCACATCTCTATTCCCACTGAACTATAATTACGGCTTGAATAATATTTTCTTGAGTTGTCTAAGAATAATAATCATCAATTCCGAAAAATTACAGCTGGCAGGTATATTTTGTAGATGAGTAATTAAAATTAGTTTCTTCTAAGCTTTAGAGACATTTTATAACACGTAATAGCACAGTAACAATCCCTACTAATATTATAAATGCGAAAGTAACTCTGTCTGTCTGTTACGCTTTCACGCCTAAACCAGTGAGCCGATTTTGATGAAATTTGGTACAGAGATAGAATAGACCCTGAGGAACAACAAAGGCTAACCTTTTATCCGGATACGGGAAATAGTTCTTTCGGGAAGTGGGCGAAGCCGCTGGAAGAAGCTAGTAAGTAATATGTAATAACTCGTAATTAACCGCAGCTTCGTAGCACCGTCGTAGCAGCGTAGCCTACGATTGTCGTAGCCTAGTAATGGTTACATAATACGTAGGCGTTTCCTGAGGTTTATCTACTTCAATGTGTATTTATATGAAAAATCAGGATTTCAAATAATCTAATTAGTTTATTCACCGTACTGTTGTTATAATAGAGTAATAAATGAGGCGAAAAATAATGTTATAATTGTTTTTAACTTTTGTTTCCAATGGTGGAAATAAGGGCAAGTTAGATTTACTACGTAAATAAAACTGAATAATGTGTTATCGATTAAATCTAAAAATAAATGAACCGATTGAAATGGTCCTTGAGAACGGTTAAGCAGGCGCTGAGCAGTCCGGTTAAGCAAACCTACGTAGGTATTATCAGGTTATCCAGGTGCGTCAAGTAGTTCGTCATATTACGTTTATGATTATTAAACAGTGGTTATCTATATTAACTTATATAAAAAAACCGGCCAAGTGCGAGTTCGACTCGCTCACCAAGAGTTCCGTACCATATCTATTAAAAATGAACGTATCTATTACTAAGCCTTCGCTGTCTGTCGGGTCCCGTTTTACCCTTTGGGTACGGAACACTAAAAAGAGGTTTTAAAACTAATGAACCGATTTGAAAATTATTTGGAATGGACTATTTCCAAGTATCTTAGGCTATATATGTCCCCGTACGGAGATAAGTTCCCCCGGTCTGCGGGTAAAACCGCGGGACAACAGCTAGTAGTATTATAGTAGTACAATCACGCGTGGTTATCTAATTGTAGTTAGTTATTATCCTAGTACTGATTCACGATAACGAGTTATCTGTACGTACTTACTAAAGACGTATATCTACCGACACTTGACACGTCATTGTTTTTATCTGAGGGAAAACATGTCAACTCGGTATTCCTATATTTAGCTACGTGACTAATGCGAGGATTAATTTAAAATAAATATTCACGTGTGAACAACAAAACAGGTGGCTGTAATTGTTATTGATAATATTTTAACTATGTATCTATTGATATTTTCCCTTAGATAATATCGTTTCTTTTTGTCATGATAATGCCTTCTCCATCACACCATCGTAAGGGCAGAAATGCGTGTTCTCATAGTTGTCAAACATTTAGCCGTGACCAGGTATGACTCCATAACTTCAAGATTCAGACCAAAAATATAGGTTTATTATATCATCATAAACTAATTCAATATAGTAAAAATGGGCTCGTTTTGGAACCACGTGGAGACTTATTGGCATCCAGCGGGACAAATAGATAGATGATAGATTTGACTACCATGAAGAATAAGTAATTAAATATTACCCTTATTATTCAAGACACATTCTTGCGCTGTTTTCTTTTAACTTGGGTGCTCTTTCTGATTTTACACCTTTACCTATAGACGACGTCGACCACGGCCTTGTCTTCTTCACATTAAAGATTTCAACTAGATACTATTACTCATTCTGAATGTAAGCTTCACAGTAAAATTTAGAAATCGAAATGTCATCCAATGTTGTGCGAGGTAACATCAACTGGTTTGTGCATCTGTGCACTTGTCGCGTAAGTTTCAAAGTGGAAGTAAGATTCAAGGATGCCCTTAATTATAAATTCAAGGTCGACCGAACATTACGAAATCTGTGACGATACTTTTTATGAAAATCTAATTATAATATCTACGAACGTAATAATTATAATAACTGTTACATACATAATTTCAGTTCTTAACTAAGTACGTTGTAATTAGTCTGTTTTTTTACTATCCAAGTTTTACTATCCAAATATTATAAGGCTAGTTAAGAATTTATCTATATCTAATAGTTTTAAGAAAACTCCATGTAAATATTATTTTGTTAATCGAGGTTATCTATACTATATATATAATATTATAAAGAGGAAAACTTTGTTTGTTTGTTTGTTTGGTTGTAATGAATAGGCTCAAAAACTACTGGACCGATTTTAAAAATTCTTTCACCATTCGAAAGCTACATTATCCACGAGTGACATAGGCTATATTTTATCCGGGTACGGGCAGTAATTCCCACGGGATGCGAGTAAAACCGCGGGAAAACGGCTAGTGTAAGTATATATTCCTATTTATTGTAAATATCTAATTACAAAATAAATAAAGAAATAAGTATTTGGTTCCAATAAAAAAATTGAACTCCTTATAACCAAGAAAAGAAATATTTTTTGGTTAAGATGCCATGATTTACCTACTTATTTTACAGCGACTCATTTAGGTGTTTCCTAGGCCTAAACGCTGCACCGCCGATCGTAAACCTTCCACATAAAACCAACGGTTTACCTAAATTAGTAGAGGTCCTTATTATTTACATATCATGTTGCAAATATTATCATACATCATATTTCAAAAGAAAATAACCTCTTTTAATAATTTTTTTAAATAAGTAATTTACCTATATTTTTCTATAAGTGTCTTTTAATAATGTAAGTAAGAACTTTGTATTAGGTAAGAAAGGGGTAAGAATCTGCCATATTTATACATATCTTAATATTCTATTATAATATTTTGTTGTAAATTGAATCTCGTGTTTTATAATGTCATTTAAAATATATTTTTCTGTAATAAAGTTATTTAAATCATTTAAAAGAAATACGTTGTTAATCTTAATGTTTTAGTATAATACACTAAATTAACTGAGGTTTTTGAACATCAGCAAATTATCTATTATTACGATAGGTAAGTACTTATTTAAGTGTAAACGAAACTGCCACGACGATGTAAACAAAGAAATGTATTTTCCTTATTCGATATACCTACGCAGTCACCTTACAGCTAATTACACTGGGAGAGAGGGTCCTCCAGGTCAGATCCGAGATTCCTTGGAAGGAGGTTACAACACTGATAACAAACCGTAACAGCATCGGTTCAGACCCTCTGCGGCTCACTGGGGATCACTGGCACAACACAACACTATCACGGAGAGGGACATTACCGGCGGGCACGCTGTCATCCCCCGACTCGTCCAGGTCGGAGTCCATGTATTCATTGCGAGGCGCCAGGTTGTCGTGGTCGCTGCAAGCGCTACGTCTCGGAGACTGGGGGACGCGGCGCGCGAACACATAGGTTTTTATACCTTCGCAAGTTCGCCAGAAGCGCGTCACCGACGTGACGTCGCGTATTCGTCAGCGCGATGTGGGTTCGCCCTGACGAGGAAAACGACTTCGGAGAAGCTGCACAGGCGACGTACTAGCCGCGCGCGCCAAACTATGGAGGGCAACTGCACTCTACGTGGAATATACTTAATCTTCTTTTTTTTAATAAGGTATATTATAATTAACATAACACGCAGAATATTCATGTTAGTTTTATACCCTATGTAAAGTCAGCACAGCTTTCGTGATTATTTATCGTTCAATTCGAAATTGATGCAAGAGATGGCGCTAGCTTCTAGTATAGTTACAGGGAAGATTTTTAGGGTTCCGTAGCCGAATGGCAAAAAACGGAACCCTTATAGATTCGTCATGTCTGTCTGTATGTCCGTATGTCACAGCCACTTTATTCCGAAACTATTAAGACTACACAATTCAAACTCGCTAAGTAGATGTATTAAGTACATTAACTGCTTTATGATTCTTATGCAAAAATAAAAAAAAAATAATATAAGAGGGGGGCTCCCCATACATGAAACTGAAACAATTTTTTTTTTTCATCTAACCTATACTTGTGAGGTGTCTATAGATAGGTCTTTAAAAATGAGATTGAGGTTTCTAAAACCATTATTTCTCAAAGTCAATAATTTCAGAGTAAGAGACTTTCAAAGTGCTAAAATGTGTGTGTCCCCCCTGTAATTTCTAAACTACCAATGTAGAAAACCTAAAAAAAATATATGTTATAAACCTTAATAAAAACTATCAACCAAAATTGGTTTGAACCAAATACAGTCAGTAGTTTTTGAGATATAGCACTTTTTCAGTAACCGTAAATTATAACTTTGTTATTCATATATTTGTATGAAAAACAAAGTTATTTTTTATTGCCGAGAAAATTTCGTGTTTTGGCTAATTGTAGGTAGTAGGTACGTTTATTTTCATAGATAATGGAACGGAACCCTTCATGCGCGAGTCCGATACGCACTTGGCCGGTTTTTTACGGATGTCAAGGTCACCTATTTGTATAGGTGTCTACAAGCACAGGTGGTAGTAGAAAGACACGTTTTTGACACAATAATTAAAAAGTTTTTGTTAAAATGATTCCTCAACCAGAAACAATATTCCTTGGGCGGCATGATAAACTAACTATACTTAATGAATCTAGAGCAGCACTTACCTCGGTTAGTGTCGTAAGTTCGCCAATACAACAGACGCAACGCTAACGGCACCACAAACGATCAGCACTCAACAGTTTGCACTGCCGACCTCTACGCACGTCGTAAATGTTACGACGGCCATTCTGCACATCCAACATCCACAACACGATAACTGTCGGTTAGCAAGTTATTCACGGGTTTGACGAATCCGCTATTTAGCCTGTAGATTATACGCAGATAAGTGACCACAAGACTAAGCCAATTCTGTAAACACGTAAGTTCACCGCATCGTGTCAGTAGAATGCCGAATGCTGGGAATACCAAGTCGGGCTGACTGGGGGCCTTGCGTTCCTGGACACAAGGTTTCGGCTCTTTTTATTTTTACCCGACTAGGGCGAAGCGAAAAGGAGGGTTATGATTTTGACCTGTTTGTATTTTAGACATGTAGTTATAAAGTGATAAAAGCTGCAAAGTAGCGGCATTGCAATAAACTGAAAGTTTATTTTTATTTAGAACCTAGGCAGATAGACTGTTTATCATTGTTACCACGAAATCAAAGATATCTGCTAGCGAATCCACAGGCCTGCTTTATTTCATACTAACGTAATCTTTTGACTTATTTCTCAGAAAATTTACATAAACTTATGCCTAATCTATATATATCATCAGAGATATGAATATCTCCCGCGTAGTGTATCAGTTGTTCAGGCCCTTCTTTTCCACTGGGCACAATGGGCACGTGCCCAGGGCCCCGCAATCGGTTGGGGCCCCCACTC
>NWSH02000008.1:15218376-15231357 GCA_002382865.2 Heliothis virescens | reverse complement strand
GTCAGTGGGGCCCCATCATCCTAATGTGCCCAGGGCCTCTAATAGGTCAAAGACGGCCCTGCAGTTGTTAGTTGTTAGGCGCCACTTATCGTGCCAACAAGGGAACCTATCGAGGAGGGAGGATAATAATTCATGTACCTACTAGTGTGTAGTCGCGATTCTAAGAAACGTCCCGAAATGGTCGCTATCGATGTGTGGGTTAGCCGGGACATGATAACGCGCGACTGGGACAGTAAGTTAACGCAATACGAATGTAACTAACAATAACAGATCGTGGATTATGACATTATGTGACACTTTGTTTGACAAAGAGTTCCAGTAAACAATATATAAAGCTATTTCTGTCCTCCGTGCTATAAATGCATGGAGACTAGGGCATGCAATATCGGAAGGTTCTCAATTCCGGAACTGAAATCCGATACTGGAGAGCTAATTCCGGAATTGGTTCCGAAATCGATACATTTCTTTTTTGTGTAGGAAAAATCTATACGTGCAACAAAGTTACAAACTAAATGCATAACCAATTACAGGCAAAAACCATATGTCCTTAAAAGTACCTAATTGTAATTAAATTTAATTGGCCAAATCCAGTTTTTCTTGCGGATATGCCATAACATAATGGTTATGGCATATCGAGGATTCCGACTTGGTACTCTAAAACGTATTCTGCTAACAATTTCAGAGAAGCTTAGCTTGTAAAAAAATAATAAATCTTGTGTCTTCATGCGTTTTTCAAATGTGGACATGTTGAATTGGCAATACCTGACCAGGACGAGCCTGAGCTTTGTTCTGACGGACCTAACGGAGCTTTGGTCTGGACTCTGACCTTTTGAAGCCTGGGCATAAGGAATTTCTGTAGGCCGAACATTGTTAGGTGTATTTTCATCATTTGTTGAATATTTTACCATACCCAGGTGTTACTAGACTACCTTGAACACTTGGCGATACTTTATGAGGAAGAGCCTGAACGGAGCTTTAGTCTGGACATTATGCTCTTTGAAGCCCGAACAATGCGGGGGGCGAGACGCGCGCGTGCTGCCCGTTCGACTAGTTTGTGAAATAAGGAAAAATATAATAAGAACCAAATATTAAAAATATGTGAATATCGGAATTCCGGAATTATTCCACTCATTTTCGGAACTGAAAAAGTTACAGAATTCCGGGAATCCTGAATCCCGGAATTGCATGCCCTAGTGGAGACCCGAACGAAAGTGTAGGATCAAACGCGAGGTTTTGCGGCATAGTACCTACTTTCCCCTGTTTATGTTAACCTATATATAATGTAGGTTCACCTTAACAAGAGTCGAGTTAGTAGGCGATCAACGGAGTTCAGGTGACTCATCTATGTAAATTTGGTGATAATGTGATAACAAAGAATTCCGATATTAAGTATGTGATGACTTATATGAGGTATCAGTGCAGTGGTTATCTATTTAAGGCATATAATAATAAGTAATTGATATTTTGTAATCTTGACAGTTGACAGGACTTAAATAACAAAGATCCATGACTCACTATTGACTGATTCATTTCTTTTTTAGATAACCCTTAGCTTGATAGATTTTAGAACTCTACACTGTGATGATAGCTTGTCAATAAGCGAGACTTACCAGGTCGATAGCTGCGGTCGGTCAGACCACACAAGTTCCTAGCTGTGGTTGTATCCAGGCGATTCGCAAAAAGAAATCTATATAGGTACTTATAATATATTTGTAGAGAAGTAAATTCTGTACATGAAATATATTTCTAAAATAACTAACAAAATAACCCGCAAAATTACTAGTATTAGTTTACCGGCATTCCTCTCCTCTGTCCACAGCACCACAAGTCTAACCAGGAAAATTCTATCATCCTCACTGGTGGACTTTGAGGTGCCGTGCCTGACCGACGCGATGAATGCTTGGAGAATGGCTTGCCCAAATACGGATTTGCCCAGTGACCCCTCCTCTCAGAGACAGTGGGATGGGCCGCTTTGCAGCATCATACGGAATGATCTTATAAATACGTGTAATGGTGCTGCCGAGCGAGCCCGTCTGCTGGCTGTGGGAGAATGGGAATCTGGGCTATGGTTACAGGCGATTCCGTCAGCCAGCATAGGCACTATGCTGGATGACAATACCTTCCGCATCGCTACATGTCTTCGGTTGGGCGCTCCTTGTGTTGCTCCACATCGCTGTCATTGCGGTGAAGCTGTCGACAGTCTTGGGCATCATGGTCTGTCGTGCTGCAGAAGTGCTGGTCGTATGGCGCGGCATGCCAGTATAAACGACATTATTCGTGTTAGAACCCAATGGTCTGGTACGTGACGATGGAAAGAGGCCAGATGGTATGACGTTGTTGCCATGGAAGATGGGTAGGCCCTTGGTGTGGGATGCAACGTGCGTCGACACCCTGGCGCCATCGCATCTTCCTAGCACGGCAGGCTGTGCTGGTGCGGCTGCTGCTTCTGCAGAGACCACCAAGCGGCGCAAGTATAGCAACCTTATTGGCAACTATACTTTTGAGCCGTTTGGGGTCGAAACGCTCGGACCATGGGGCCCAAGTACACGCCTCCTATTCAAGGATTTAGCTAAAAGGCTTGTTGACGCTTCACGTGACCAGAGGGCTGGCTTATTTTTTGGTGAAAGAATTAGCATTGCCATACAACGTGGCAATGCAGCCAGTCTTCTGGNGTCGACAGTCTTGGGCATCATGGTCTGTCGTGCTGCAGAAGTGCTGGTCGTATAGCGCGGCATGCCAGCATTAACGACATTATTCGTCGAGCTCTTTCCACTGCCGGCGTACCAGCCGTGTTAGAACCCAATGGTCTGGTACGTGACGATGGAAAGAGGCCAGATGGTATGACGTTGTTGCCATGGAAGATGGGTAGGCCCTTGGTGTGGGATGCAACGTGCGTCGACACTCTGGCGCCATCGCATCTTCCTAGCACGGCAGGCTGTGCTGGTGCTGCTGCTGCTTCTGCAGAGACCACCAACCGGCGCAAGTATAGCAACCTTATTGGCAACTATACTTTTGAGCCGTTTGGGGTCGAAACGCTCTGACCATGGGGCCCAAGTACACGCCTCTTATTCAAGGATTTAGCTAAAAGGCTTGTTGACGCTTCACGTGACCAGAGGGCTGGCTTATTTTTTGGTGAAAGAATTAGCATTGCCATACAACGTGGCAATGCAGCCAGTCTTCTGGGCACGTTTCCGGAGGACAGTGATGTGGAGGAATACTTCGACGCCTAACATCACTAATGTCCTTTTATATACGTTTTTTAGTTTGTATTATTTTAGTATTTAAGAGTAGTTTTAAGTTTGTAAATATATATAGACGTAGATTTTGATATGTGTATATAAATCAGGGGGTGATTAGGGATCGATACCTACTGATGCCAAAAATGCAATCAGTAGATTTTTTGTCTGTCTGTCTGTCTATTTGTATAACCGTTATCGAAACAAAAACTCATCGAGTAGGCACTAGACCAACGAGGCCTGTAACCTGTAGGGTGCTACTTATACAGTAGGAGGATATAATTACATAATTAATTTCATATCAAAATAAATAATCGCGCATTTTCATAATTGACATACTTTTATCACACACTCTGTTGCCTGCGACTTCGTCTACGCGGGCGATATATAACGTAGAGTTATTCATCCCATTACACTACAATAAATATGTAAGCAACTAATGAGCTAGCAGATTACCTAGTAATAGCCACACGGGTTGGTCGATCTAGGATCGTAAGCTATGAATCTGGCAAAGGTATCAGGAAGTCAGAAGCCAGAAAGCCTGTCAAACAGTCTTGAGGGTTGGTGGCGTGGTCAGATAGATTTTTTATTTATTTAATTGGTTCACCAACAATTGTTCACACAGGTTTTATGCTGAGAGTGTCGTGCAAGAACATAATATACATTACTATACATATACATACTTCTGTGTAACAATCAGTTACAGGTAAACACCGCATGCATTAAAATATTGTACAGACAAAAAACTTAAAAGAAATATATTAAATTAAACTAAATTCAACTAATTTAGTATCAAGTAACTTAACGAACAAGAGAGACAATATATATAGACAATATACATACATTTAAAAGGGACATACAATTAGTGCAACACATTTGCTTCCAAGTGAGGCAGTAAGAGCTATGAAGAGAGACATTTATAAAAAATTGCTTTTAATTTGCTCAAACTATCAAAATATAAATCGATCTCATCACTGCAACTATTAATAACTATACAGAAACCTTGCGAATGGGGAATTGGCACCTAGAACCGTTCTTCTCTGCGGTGCACAGAGGTGTGTTATTTGACTGCGAGGAATCCTTAAAGGGGCACGGAAATTATTAAAACACTGCAATATTTGTGGACAGTCAACTTTTTGGGCCATTACTTTGCACACAAACATTGCATCACTAATGCTACGGCGATTGTCCAGCGAAACCATTCTAAAGTATTCCAGTCTGTTACAATACGAACGTATTTTTTTTGAAATTCCGCTGGAGAACGCCAAGTGCCATGGAAAACGTTTTTGTACTCTTTCAATACGCAGCGAATGTGCAGAATAGTGTGGCCGCCGGACTACGCTAGGTACAATATTCCATGGAGCTTCGAATTAAGCTATTTGCAGGGTTGGGCAGTATTTGAATTACTTGTAATTAAAATACGTAATTGAAATACAAATACGTATTTGGTATTTGTATTTCAATTACTTCCTTAAAATGTAATTTGTAATTCGTATTTCAAATACCTGACAACGAAGTATTTTGTAATTAGTATTTCAAATACTTGAGGCTTCAAAATACATTTTAACATTAAAATACATTTAAACTTCATTTAGCGATCGTGAGTGTGAGTGCGAGGCGAGAGTGCAATGATGGTAAAGCAGCTATTAGAGTTGGCAACACTGCACTTGTTATCGGAAAAGCGGTTTTTGAAAAATCAACAAAATTAAAATTTCATTCACTTGGTTCAGTATTTTTTATGTTATGAATGAGCATTTTTCGCTTATTGTTTACGTGAACGATGTTACTACGACCGACAAAGATTTCTTTTAATATTCTAATTCTAGTGCACATCATGTCAGAAAATTAGGTATTGACAAGAATTTGGGTTAAATTTTTGAACTAACAAAGGGTTAAAATGTTGGTTATTTTGTTTTTAAGTCATTCATCATTCATTGTCTGATGGTTTTTGAAGGCGGGTTTTTTTTAAATAGTTTTAGTAATTATGTAATTTGTATTTTGTATTTCAATTAAAAATGGCTAAAATACTGTATTTTGTATTTTATATTTCAAATACCTTACCTAAAGGTATTTTGTATTTTGCATTTTAATTACTTGCGATACTGTATTTTGTAATTTGTATTTCAATTAAAGCAAAGCATGTATTTTGCCCAGCCCTGGCTATTGTAAAGTATTAGATAAAAATTAGACGCTGTAAAACAGCAATATGATTAAGTACCAAAAATGCACATATGAATTTGTATGGTAGGTCATTTTACCAATCCCACCAGCATTGACAATTTTGTTGCATTTTATAGATCTTAGATGGAGCCACCTTAGCTAAACACAGTATTATAAATTTTATTTTCTGCCCAAGTTACTTATATATAGAAAAGGTGTGATTTTTGTGTTGAAGATTGATAATAGCCTTATCAACCAATACGCAACATTTAGATATGTGCTGCTATTTCACACGCTGTTGTAGAAAGGTTAACAGAAATAATGGTTCATTGCTCACCCCCTGCAGGTGATAGCGTGATTATATGTATAGCCTAGCCTAGCCGACCTCTAAGCAATATTTCAAGTAGATCCATGCAGTACTTTCTGAGTTTATCCCGGACATAGAAAAAGACAAACAGACAAAAATTCTAAAAACTATATTTTTGGGTTCAGTATCGACTATACAGATCACGCCCCAAGTATTCTTTTAAAAAAATATTCAATGTACAGTTTTGACGTTCCTACGATTTTATTATATGTATAGATTAAATAAATGCCAAGGGCATATTCCAAACGGCCGGTTTCTTTCGCACCGGTAGTTTTGTCAATTGTTAGCAGTCGCGTCCATACGGACTCGCTCAGAAAAACCAAAGACTCCGCTGGTGTGCAAGCACTGTTAGAAAATGAATGAGCTGAAATTACAATACATAGGTAGCTACTTAGTTCTTATCAGCTCGCATGAATCAACATTGATTACCTAATGTTGATAGGCACTGCCTCCTGTCGATCATTTAGCCCAGTTAACTACCAGATGACATTATCTATCAGATAAATCTGAGGTAAGCAGTGGTCGACTCATCCGCTGGTCCTCGTGCACTGATCGACAATAGGTACACGAGTGACTAATATGCAGCTAACTAGGTGTAGATAGATAGATAGAATATTCTTTATCATACACCAATAGGATAACTACTAGCATTATCTTACTAGCCATTTATGAGAGCTATGCAATAGATCATGGGCTTCTTTACAATGTAAAGAAAAGTCATTACATTGTCTTCGAGGCAGGGACCAAATACAATTTGGACGTTTCACCTAAGCGAATAAATGGCATCGCTCTCGAGCGAGTACATAAATTCAGATACCTCGGCCACCTCGTTGACACCGACCTCAAAGACAATGCTGATATTAAAAGGGAACGAAGGCACGGTAATACTTATACGAAGGGCTCTGTCCGTGTGTGTGAATGTCATAGCTCACAGGTTTGCACGTTGCTCAGATAGCGTTAAAATTACTGTTTTTAGAGCATTTTGTACATCTTTTTATACGTGCGACCTGTGGGCATCATAGATTGTTTCCACACTATAATGCGCAAGCGCGCAGTATCTCTGGTAGCGCGTGTCATGGCCAGCGCAGCCCCAACAGGACTCTGAACATGATTGCAAACCGTTTCGACTGTCCATATATTAATAAGTTTATTTTTGAAACTGCACCCCTTTGTTTTTGTTTTTAAATATTTGTAATTGATATGAGTTATATTGTACTCGAGACAAAATAAATAAAAATCAAATAACATCGAAGGAAGGAAACAAATATATATGCGTGAGGACCTACAATAGGCGGTCTTATCGCTAAAAGCAATAGAGAGATATCTTCACCAAACTAACAGCGTTTTCACACTGGCGAATATTCCGCCCGGACACTGCTCAAGGCGTAGGGTAAAGCAGGCCGCACACCAGCGCCACATGCTACACGCATCGAACATTTGTGTTGCCACAATCATTGTGCTACAATTCAACTTAATACAAATGTATTGTATATGCGCACATTAAGCAGGCCGCACACCAGCGCCACATGCTACACACATCGAACATTTGTGTCGCCACAATCATTGCGCTACAATTCAACTTACTACAAATGTATTGTATATGCGCACATCTGAAGCACAGTTGTAGCGTGGCACCGCTTTGAGAATGTCGACATCATCGTCTGATGACGACAATTTCTTGATGTGGCGTGGCAAAATAATTACACGGTGTAGTACGATTTTTTTTATTTACAAAAGAGGGTACCTACTTACTCTATTCATTGAATTTTTCTCCAATCTTAGTCCAAATAATTTCAGTAATCCGTCTGTTACTATAATCATTGAGCGTATGATTGTATAATATAGGGTTTTTTTTTAACCTCTGCAATAAACTCAACATAAAACTCAATGTTGTCTTTCATTTTTACCAAGCAACACGACACAAATAACGAACGTGTTCGATCTTCAATTCGTGTGGCGCGGACATCATCTCGCTACAAAATGCACCCGCTACAAATGTTTCCCAGGTGTGCGTGCTCACGAACAAATATATGGGGGCGTTAAATGTGTCCTGCTTCAAATGTGNTTGTATATGCGCACATTAGACGCACATTTGTAGCGTGGCACCGCTTTTAGAATGTCGACATCAGCGTCTGATGATGACGAATTCTTGATGTGGCGATTAATGAGAAAAAATACATTATTGCACAATTTACGGGAATTTCAAAATTTCGCAAGAATTTCAATTTTGACGAAGAAAAGTTTCAATAATATTATCGAATGTATGAAAACACACACAAGCCAAAACAAGATACCCGCTTCAGAGAGTGTATTTCGGCCGAAGAGCGTTTACTCATCACCTCTGCAATAAATTCAACGTAAAATTCAATGTTGTCTTTTATTTTTACAAACCAACGCGACACAAATATCGAACATGTTCGATCTTCAATTCGTGTAGCGCGGACACCATCTCGCTACAAAGTGCACCCGCTACAAATGTTTCCCAGGTGTGCATGCTCACGAACAAATATATGGGGGCGTTAAATGTGTCCTGCTTCAAATGTGGCGCTACAATTATCGAGTTACAAATGTATGCCTGGTGTGCGGCCTGCTTTAGGTGGTGTTAAGCAGGCCGCACACCAGCGCCACATGCTACACACATCGAACATTTGTGTCGCCACAATCATTGCGCTACAATTCAACTTACTACAAATGTATTGTATATGCGCACATCTGAAGCACAGTTGTAGCGTGGCACCGCTTTGAGAATGTCGACATCATCGTCTGATGACGACAATTTCTTGATGTGGCGTGGCAAAATAATTACACGGTGTAGTACGATTTTTTTTATTTACAAAAGAGGGTACCTACTTACTCTATTCATTGAATTTTTCTCCAATCTTAGTCCAAATAATTTCAGTAATCCGTCTGTTACTATAATCATTGAGCGTATGATTGTATAATATAGGGCTTTTTCAACCTCTGCAATAAACTCAACATAAAACTCAATGTTGTCTTTCATTTTTACCAAGCAACACGACACAAATAACGAACGTGTTCGATCTTCAATTCGTGTGGCGCGGACATCATCTCGCTACAAAATGCACCCGCTACAAATGTTTCCCAGGTGTGCATGCTCACGAACAAATATATGGGGGCGTTAAATGTGTCCTGCTTCAAATGTGGCGCTACAATTATCGAGTTACAAATGTATGCCTGGTGTGCGGCCTGCTTAAGAGTGCGCATCGCACGTCACGCTGGTTCGGTGAGCAATTTGCGGCTAACTTCATTTGGGTTTTGGTTAGTCACTAAAAAGGGGCACGCTGCCGAAAAAAAAATGGCTAAAAAACGGATACACCATGTAGGTACAGACGACTGCACATCAAGTTACCACAATCTGTCAAATTTCTGCAATAGATTTTCAACCTTATCGAAATGGAGTAGGTTAATGTTTGATTGGTAAAATTTGACAGATTCGTATACGTTGACCTGCTGTCGTCTGTACCTAAGTCACTACATTTTTACTCGTTTTGATTTAATTTTGTTGCGTTTTGCAAAAGTTACTGTTCGTAAACTACTAGTTGGACAAGACTATTAATTTACTAGCTTCCGCCAGCGGTTTTACCCGCTTTCCCGTGGGAACTACGGTGTGCACGCGGATAAAAAGTAGCCTATAGCCTTCCTCAATAAATGGGCTATCTAACACTGAAATATTTTTTTAAATCGGTCCAGTAGTTCCTGAGATTAGGGCGTTCAAAAAACAAACTCTTCATCTTTCATAGATTATCCGAAAGACGTATGTACCTACCTAGTAAGCTAACCGATTCGTTCGAATTTAATTAGATGGCGTCAGTGCTTCATTATGTTTGTGAAGGGTGAAGTGTATAAGAGTGCGCACGGTGCGTGCGTATAAGATTGCGCGCATACTCTTACACGTAACACGACATGTATTTTACCGTTATGCAATGTGTAAAATATAGTCTTATTTTACAAACTAATTTCTGTTTCGCGTCTTTACAGCATGTCTCGAAGAACAAGAACTACTCAGCGAGAAAATATTTCGTTAGAAGTTCTTGATGAAGCTCGGAAACTAATTGTAAAAGGACAGTCAAAGCGTTCTGCAGCTGAATCTTTCGGAATGGCGGAGTCTACTTTGAGGAAGCGATTGAAAAATTCTACACCTGCCACTAAATTAGGCCGTTTTCAAACTACACTTTCATCTGAAGTTGAACAAGAATTGAGACAACATTTAAACATTCTTGATAACATGTACATGACTTGCTGTGCTCTTGTTTTGTGAGTGAGTCTGAGAACCCACGATACATTCTTGGCCTGACCCAGGAATCGAACCTGGAACCCCGTGACGGCCATATTGCAAGGAGTAATATCTGTGGTAATATGTACTAATAATATAAAGCTAACTGCCTCGTTGGTCTAGGTAGTCGTCGTATAGACGATTGCTGTACACGAGGTCTCGGGTCTCATTTAAGGTGAATGCGGCCACTAGAAGCGGGAAATTCAAATATAAAGAAGTTTCGGAGTTAAACAAGGAAATCAGAAATTACTTTGTGGGATATTATAACCGCCAATCATAAGATCACGCCTCATATTGAATGTTAACTTAGGTAAAACATGAAAAAACCATTTTATATTTGAATTTCCCGCTCCTAGTGGGCGAATGCGCCTTAAGAAATTCTTTCAGTGTTGGATAACCCGTTTATCGAGGAAGACTATAGGCCCTTTTTATGCGGATTCGCAGAGTAGTTCCCACGGAATCCAACCCTCGGAAAACTTTCCAGGCAACCCTCTTTTTTCACCAAATTAATGGACTAAACGCCAAATTTGACAAAGCGTTTTGTTTCCTGCTCAGTTTCTTTGAAAACCGACCTTAGATTAATGAAATATGAAATACAAGTATTTTATCTATACTAATATTATAAAGAGGAAAACTTTGTTTGTTTGTTTGTTTGTTTGTTTGGTTGTAATGAATAGGCTCAAAAACTACTGGACCGATTTAAAAAATTCTTTCACCATTCGAAAGCTACATTATCCACGAGTAACATAGGCTATATTTTATCCGGGTACGGGCAGTAATTCCCACGGGATGCGAGTGAAACCGCGGGAAAACGGCTAGTTACATTATAATCTGAGAAACTGACAACCGAGTGATAAAAAAACTCAGATTAATGAAGTACATTTATTTGTGTCATTTATCTAAGTAAAAAAAGCAACCACAGATAAATCAAAATATAACTGTCATCTTCGTCACTTTGTCATTGTCATTGTCACTGTCAAATCGAAATAGCAATGTAGCGTGTTCAAAAATTCAGCTTTTTCTCTTGTTATCTAACTACTCAACAAAATAGTTACTATCTTTAATTTAATTTAATGACATTTTAAATAGGAAGATCCATTAAAAGTTTTCAAAAACAAAAAATTATAATGTTATAAATACGAATGGATGCCTAGTCTTGATGAAAGTTATGAAACACTTTTGCTTTGACAATTGACATGATTTGAGTAACATATTTTGAACAATCGTGGGTGTCGAATGTTGATTTGTTATTGATTACAGTAATTCATGAAATAAAATTGTAATTTAAAAATCCCCACGATGGTTATATACGGTGTTTACATCGTCAGTAAGTCAGGTGGTCTTATATTTAACTACGACCACAATATTCCCCGTGTGGAAGCAGAGAAAACCTTTGGGTTTCCCCTGGACATCAAGTTGCAATATGAAAACAAGAAAGTTATCGTTGCTTTTGGCCAACGAGACGGCATAAACGGTATGTAATTTTATGATTAAAACACCAGCCAATGGAAGTGGGCTCGTTTACCAATGTAAATAATGATGATGTGTCATATTTCCAGTGGGACACGTCCTGCTGTCTGTGAACGGCACTCCAGTGAATGGTCGCACCACTGAGGATGGCAGAGACGTCTTTGATATTATAGAAACTAAGGTAATCACTGCCTATGTGCCCATTTTTTGATTTGATTCACGTTGTCTCTTTATCTACTGTCACATGTAATATTATACATTAAGGCAGTGCCACATAACCATGTGTCACTGCCTCAATGTTTAGAAGCAGACTAATTTTAATTCCAGCCTTGCTCATGCTGCCCATCTACCAATGGTTAAAGAATAACAGAAATTGTAATTTCCTCTTCTAATTTCAGGAGAACTACCCTCTTAGTCTGAAGTTTGGGCGTGCGCGAGCCACCACAAATGAGAAGATAGTATTAGCTAGTATGTTCTACCCACTGTTTGCCCTCGCCAGCCAGCTCAGTCCCGTGCCCAAGTGTTCCGGCATCGAGTCACTCACAGCGGACACCTTCAAACTGTCCTGTTTCCAGACATTGACAGGTTATTGTTTATCTTTTAATCCCTCTATTGAATTTCCTACAAATCTATACTAACTAATATTATAAAGAGGAAAACTTTGTTTGTTTGTTTGGTTGTAATGAATAGGCTCAAAAACTACTGGAGTACTAGTTTTAAACATTCTTTCACCATTCGAAAGCTACATTAACCACAAGTGACATAGGCTATATTTTATACGGGTACGGGCAGTAATTCCCATGGGATGCGAGTGAAACCGCAGGAAAACGGCTATCTATACATATAATAAAACAGTAAAAAAATCGTGTCTGTACATTTAATATTTTTACAAAACAAAATATGTAGGGTTATTAGAAATTGAAAGATGAGTAAGAATTCGAAAAAAAATTTTTGTCTGTTTGTATGTTTAAATGTTTGTTTGTTTGTCTGTTTGCACACGCTAATCTCAGGATCCACTGGACGGATTTAGATGAAACTTGGCAGACATATAGCTTATATATCAGAATAACATATAGGCTATTTTTTTTTTTGGAATTCGCTCTTTAAGGGGGTAAAAAGGAGGGGGTAAATTAGTATGAAACTCCGTCAGTTTTGAAGCTAATTCGATTAAAATTAATATTTGGCTATTTGGTTAGAAATTAAGAATGACGCAATAATTATTTTTGGAAATTCTGCCTTAACGGGGGTGAAAAAGGGGGGGTAAGTGTCTATGAAACTCCGTCAGTTTTTAAGCTAAATCGATGAAAATTAAAGCTGTTTCTGCCCTTCGTTGTGTGACGGTGTCGCTGTTTTTCACACGGACTGCTTTATGTAGCTTTCTCGCGCGTAACTAGCTCCGATAAGTGTTCACTTTTACCGATAGATGGCGTTGTCCATACATTCTAAAAAGGCAG
>NWSH02000008.1:15179267-15193616 GCA_002382865.2 Heliothis virescens | reverse complement strand
GAAAGTATCTAACTGGCTGCTTGTCAAGTATATCCTAGCAATGTATGACATAGATTTGTGTATCCCCTAGAAAACCCAGGCACTACGTGTGGCAGAGGAGGACAAGGGCTGGCGGCAAACAACCGCGAGCGCGTGGGCCGGGGGCGCGCGGCGCGGCTGCTGTCGCGGCCGCCGCGCGCCACTGCGGCGCCGCGCCCGACCGCGCCCTGCTGCGCGCCGCCGACCTTGCGCGCTGGGCGCCGCGTCCCGGTGCGACATCATTACGTTATTTGACAAGAACTATAAAGCAATATCAGCTTGCAGAATTGTATACTTACATATTTTTAAGTATACTGAAGCTAGAACCAACATACATACAAATGCATCATCTGTCTACTTTATCTTTTCTCGACTATGTTGACCTAGCTTCATTTCTACCAGATGCAGCTGATCTCTAATACCTAATAATTGAGTCATCAGTTCCAGGGTGTATCAAGGGAACAATTCATTTATTCAAATAATGCCTTCAGGGATGGATCAGTCATCTTACGCCTCGGCAGTGACGCCATTCCCTGCGCACGCGTTATCGTCAGACGCTGCGGACGGAAAGCCTGCCGTTGGCGCTTGCGTCTCAGAGACTGACCATACTAAAGAATGTATATGTCATATAGAGGTGAGAGCTTATCGGTTCAGGAGTTCTTTGGTTTATTCATTTCAAACATAATTACACAAATTAATACTTTTATCTTCATAAATTAGTGTAGATATCACAAATATATTTTTTATATATATATTTCAACAGGTATGCGTGAATTGGTACCCTTGTGGCTTAAAATACTGTAAAGGTAAACCACAAGGAGGGCTAAGCTACAGGTGCGGGATCAAGACTTGCCACCGATGCTACCGGTACCACTTCTACGTGCGGCGGCGCGACGCGTGCCCGACCTACACGTGACGGCGCGACCGCCGGCCACCGCGCCGCCGCGCACTCTGCCAAACTTACCATCTAGTCTTCGTATTCATAATGTTCATATATTTTTATAAAGAACCTTTGTTCTGTGACCAACGACAATACCATGGATCCATTCTTGTAAATATGATTTTGCAAAGCTAATAACTATTCTTAATTAAGTTTTAAGGAATACACTTTGAATACTATTTACATATGTGTTTTATTATTAAAAGTGCCATAAATTATTTTATTTAAGCATTCATACACAGACTGTATGTATCTTGCTTTCAATCCACCGAAGTTGCTACAACTATTTGTTCACAAACCCTATATTCTGTTATATTGAGTACAGTACTGTAACAGTTACTATGTAACACTAATTAGGTTGACCCAGGGAATGGTTCGTGCCTGTTCTTTCTGAGGACAAACTGTATTTTTCTCTCCATATCTTCATTATAGATAGCCTTGCAGCGCTCATGGTTCACACGCCTCCTAGTCTGGAAATGAAATTGTGTATCATGTATATATAGTCATACCTGGTGGCAATGAACAAACATCCTTAATAATTGAATGTTATCTATTGTATCTAGGTAAAACTTTCAAAAGATTCATTTGCTTGGAATCTGAACAAATGAATCTTTTGAAAGTTTTAGTAGTGCATAAAGTAATAGGTCAACGTTATACGATATGATCGAATTGAATCGCTTTTAATGAAATGAAAAATACAATTTTTATTATAAATGCACTCATGTACATGCATCCAAATGGTGTTCACACATTTATTACCTGATAAGGTTTCTCGTAATATCTGGTAAGCCTATACTGGTCGAGGATACCTTCCTTGCCCAGGATTCGGTTTACCAGTCGGCATGCGTCGTCTACGTTATTATTCTTTACAAATACAGTGCGAGCGATGAATGACGGGTGACGGTTAGATAGTAATCTTAGTGTTAAGAACATTTTTGCTATAAATTGACGAAAAAATCAATCTATAACAACGCTACAATATTACTTTTCAAAGGTTAGATTGTATTTTGACATCATGCAACTGACATTGACAGATTAGTAATACTGTAATCCATTTCATGCTGAAATGGTTTGTAAGGTTTTCTATGATGAATCTTACGATGTAATTTAATCAAATATTCTTCCAGGTCCATACTGGTCTGAAGAACACACCTTCTATATTGGTGCAATAATAGTATCAGTAGTCAATATTTCCGTTATTTCGACTCATTGGCTTTCTCCTTCAACCTATGGCCCTGGGCCAATCGAAAACGAACGATCATTTGCTAGGACAGTCTCATTATCAATACTTCCCCTTCTTTATATGTCGAGAGATCTTGGCCGTACGACTATCGTTTCTATTTATGTGCATGCTAATCACAGTCCGTCATCCTGCAGCCCCGGCCACGGTCTCTGCTGCATACACTGTGTCAATGCAGTCGGCAACCTTAGATGAATGAAAGGCATGCGGCAACACCAGTTTCTCTGACGTTTATAAATATATATCAATCATTTTTTCTTGTCCTGTGTATGTTTCTTTCGTATGACCTTTAATGTTATTATTTTAGAAGGATTTTAGTGTTTTACGATTATTACAATAATGATTGCAAATGACGGTGATTTGTCTATGAGCCAGTCGTCGAATGCAAGGTCTGATAGCACAGGCCCTACTTCAATAGCAGTCTCTCGCACCCGTAATGTACCCTTACATGACCGATGCAGTATGTCAGACATGGCGCATCTCAAGGCAATATTCGAATCAGCGTATAGAAACAAGTTGCAAGCCAATGAATTCAGAACAGTACTTAGAACCTTGTTAAATGTCGAATATGATGATGAAGAATTCAAAATACTGTTTTTAAAGGTATATATAGTACTCTACCTATAACCGTATTAGGTAGCATAATATTAACAAACGTAAACTCTCGGAAAGCGGATAACAGAGCAAACTTGGTAGGACCTACCAACAATTAAGTTTTCACTCTTTAGTGTTAATAGTTTTCGAATAAAGTGGCTGTGACAAACGGATATTTGGCCAAGTTTGAAAAACTTAAGTAAATACTTGTTTTTTCAAAGCCATCGTATTTACGTACCTAGATTAACACAAGTCGTACGGGTGAGATGGACTGGGACGAGTTGGTGTCGCACCTGATCCTGGGCTACTTCGGCAATGACGCAGAGAACCAGCGGGAGGCACTGCAACCTCCTATCATGGGCCTGCCGGTTATCTTACGCTCACAGCACAGGCATCCAATTTCTAGAATATGCTTTTGTCCAGATGTTGCCAAGGTTTGACTCCTAACCATTCTAAGCTCAATCCGTAATAATTTAAGTAGATTTGCTACTGGTTAGAAAAAAATGTAGGCAGTATTAAAATTGCTTTGAGATAAAATTTAGAAAGTGGAAACCTACCCTTAACTAAACGTGTCTTAAATAATTATTTTCTGACAACAAAAACCTATGTGTACGAATATTTGCCGCAGGATCGAAGTACGGATCCAATGCAGGGATGTTACGTAACGGCGAGCCGCGACGGCATGATCAATTGGTGGTCGCTTGACATGGCTGTGTTGAGGACTGGCTTCTCCACCAGCCGTAAGCAATGCTTATGTAGAGACGTTTCTGATAGTATAGTACACTCATGTCAGCTATCGAAACTTTTTACAGAGTGACTTGTGCACGGTAGCGATTTCAATGAATCAGAAATATCTTTTGAAATATCAGAAAACGAATATTTATGATCAATATAATGAGGCGTGATCTCCGCAACATAATGAGGTGTGATCTCCGTACAGCCCACCTGAAGGTCCGCACGACGTGGGTGACGGACATGGTGTGCATGCCGGACGTGAATATCATCGTCACCAGCTCCACGGAGCGTGACCTGCGCTTCTACGACTGCACCGCCAAAACGTTTATCTTGAAGATCATCATCACCAGCTGGGAGTATATGGCAAGGGAATTCTTCAATACTAACTTTTACCAGTGGCTTCGTCCCCGTTAAATTAGGATTTTGTGGTATTGCCGTGGACTATAATTTATAACGATACAATTTTATGCACTCATTGCAATATAATTATAGGTAATAATGGCGTCCAAGGCCGTCGTCGGCCACGTCGACTGTTCTCATTTAAGGAGAACAGCCAGCTGCGCAAGACGTATCATAATGCACGAGCATTTGCACAGACACAGATGCCGTATTCCCTCACTCTCATAGTCCGAAGGGACGGCAATCCGACATGATCAGAGAGAGATCAGGCTTAGGACCGATATTTACGTGCTCTTCGATGCGCGAGTGTATCAATCACCAACTTCCAGACACCGGAGTACTTTGTCAAAAACCCACAAAGCGATTTCGGCCCGACCCGGGAATTGAACCCAAGCCCTCGTGCACAGCAGTCGGCTATGCGATAACTAGTCCAACGAGGCAGTTTAGTGAAGTACTCACTGTAGGTACAGTAAGTCAGAAACATTACATATTTCTAGAGGTATTTATATTTAACATTATAATATTCCGTTTGATAGATCTGCACGATGTTCTATTACTTCGACAAGGACGATATCGACCAGTGCAAGCTGATCTGCGGAGACGCGGCCGGCAACGTGCGAGTTCTGCTGTTCTCGGCAAGAATGCGCGGACCCTTTAGGAACGACGCTGGACGTGCTTTGAGAACGTTACGACATGTTGACCTCCAGAAGAGGGTGACTGTTTGCTTAATTTTCCAAGAGAAATAACTAGTCGTGTCTTAAAGTTTGGTATTTACGAAAGAGATTTCCTAACAGCCGCATACGCTGCCGGAGCTGCGCTTAGTGGACCTGGTACACCTGCACCCGGAGTGGGTGCGCCAGGTGTCTTACTACGCCTCGCTGCACTGCGTGGTCTCGTGTGCCACGTGCCCCGACTCCCTGCTCATGTGCGACCTGGAAGGCTCCAAGACTCATTACATGTTCAGAGTTGAAAAGGCTAGTCTCTATTCTTTTAACGAGAGCGTGGTTATTACTACTAGCAGGTTGGAAGTTCTTTCCCAAGAACTAGAGGAAGACTATTTGGTACTTTTAATATCTATGTGCAAAATCGCATTTATTCAATCGTTAATAATTATTCAGGGTATCCAATGTTTCGCATTTGAGGAGGAGACCCACGTGCTGGTGACAGGCGGCCCTGACTGCGTGGTCCGCGTGTGGAACCCCTTCGTGCCTGCTAAGCCCAGCGTGACCTTCTATGGGCACCACGCTGCCATCACCTGCTTGGTGCTGCAAGAGAAAGGACAAATTGTATACTCTTTATCCAGAGATAGGACTATCAAAGTTTGGGATGTACAAAGTCAAGTGTGTCGCCAGGTAACATTATGTGGAGTAAATAGTACTTAGAAAGTTTGGACCTTTTTATTGTGCTCCAAACAATTCTCAAAAGTTATTTTCTTTAGGGCAACATAACTTAGCCAGTCCCATAGTATTCGGAACCTAACCTTAACTGACCCTTTCCCGTAAATGTCCTACGCAGACGTACATCGACATCCCGGCAGTCCTGGGAGAGCGAACCCCCATATCAGCGGTGTACAACCCAGCCACGCGCGAGTTCATCCTCGCAGCCATCAAGATAGCCATCGTAGTGCTGGACGAGCAGCTCAACCCGCTGCACACGGACGGGTTCACGCACTCGCGAGCCGTCGCTCTGGTTCTTTATAACCCATTGTTCAAAGTCATTATAACTTGTGGCACGGACAGTATCATCATTAATTGGAATCCGGTAACAGGTAAAGGTTAATTGATCAAGTCACATAAAGTTTCATAAATAGTCAGGACAGAAAGTCAGATATTTCCTAATATCTAAGTGTACTTCATACGGCGATCTAGAACTTTATTAAAAAGACTAATAATGACTTTGTGGCATACAATGACCAGCTAAAACTGATCTATGTTCGGGGAGTGTGCAGGTAAACGAAACGTGTTAATACGCGACGCGCATACGCGCCTGCTGCACGGCGAGCTGATCCCGGTGGAGATCACTGCTTCATGCTTCGACCCCGGCTACCAGTTAATGCTAACGGGTGCCAGGAGCGGCGAGCTCAAGGTATCACATCAGATTTGTACATGTTGTTAGGGTTACCCACCCAGTTGATAAAACCGGACCTATTAGGTACTAAGACTTCACTGTTTTTGTGTGCGTCCGTCTGTCTGTCACCAGGCTGTATCTCATGATATGTCACAGTTATTTAACATTACCTTAACGAGGCAGTCGTTAGATTAGCTGTCGCATAGTGCGCCTACTGTGCACGAGTTCTCGGCTTCGATTCTCGAGTCGGGCCGAAATCGCTTTGTGGGTTAAAGAAAAAGCTGCCCCGAGTCGGGGGTTGGCGGTGTTACGCCCCCGTGCCTGAGAGGGCACGTAAAGCGTGCGAACCCGAGTGTTAATCAGTAGTAATCGTTCCTAACTCCACGTCAGAGACCGTCCGGTGGATTTGAGAAAACTCTCGAGACCATGGCATGACCATTTTAGTAAGGTGATTAAACCTGCATTTCATTCGATAAGAAGTTAAAGCAACCTGCTGTAATTCGACAGCCAAGCCTGTAGATCACATTTTCTTCTATGGCCATAACAGATTTCATATGATGGTGTTCTAATTGACGCAGGTGTGGAATTTCAACACGGGCGTGTGCATGAGAACGATGACTATCGAATACATGTGTGAAGTTACCAACTGTTTTTGGGTGGACCGGAGGTGAGCTCAGGCAATGTTCTGAAAACGCGCCCCAGTATAGCATAGCGCGGCCACACGGGTGACACCGCGGCCCGTCAATCCTACTTGCACCTCCCTCACAAAACATAAAACGTATCGTGTAGCCTCGCCATAATTTACACTTCTATATCTATTCTATACCTACTAGTATTTTTTTTGTTTGTTTCTACTGAGGTTTCTTAATACTTAGGGTATTAAGAAACCTCAACCTCAGGCTCCAAAACGAATGAATCGATTTGAAAAATTATATCACTGTTGGAAAGCAAGAAAGTTACTGGGGGATAGAGTCACCCAGTAACCCAGAACGTAGGAGAAACAGCGAGAAAATCCTATCTAAAATGAACGTAAGAAAATAATCCTGTAAAAGAGAACCCTAATGTTTTAGGATCTTAGCTATCGGATGGAACCGCCGTGTGGTGGAGTTTGAGGACTCGGTCATGTCGATGCATGGCAAGAGTTGGGAGACGCGTCACACGGACGACGTGCTGGCGGCGGCGGTGCGGCCCCCGCTCACCCTAGCCACGGCCAGCTACAACTCCGAGCTCGTGCTGTGGAAACTGGAGACGGGCCAGCCTTACAGGTCAATCGAATGGCGTATCAGTAGGAAGCTACAGGCTAATATCTCTTCTCTGTTTGGTAATGATATCTCGAAACGATCTGTAATAGTTTCCCAATAGTGTATTCCCAATAGTTTCTGTTAACAATGCCTATTTTTAACCGACTTCCCAAAAAGGAGGAGGTTCTCAATTCAACCGTATCTTTTTTTTATGTATGTTCACCGATTACTCGAAGATGGCTGGACCGATATTCTAAATTCGTTTTTTGTTTGAATGGGTGTACTTCACAGGTGGTCACGTGGTAAGGAGATCAGGATCTGATGATGGGATCCTGGAGAAATCGAGAGGACTCTTCAAATTTCATAGGTCAAAACTTGATTTTCAATGTCGATGATACTATTACGGATACCGACTGTCACCGTGGGTACAAAAAAAATTTTTTTTTTAGACCCGAAAACAAAAAAGCATAAAATAAAAAATAAAACTTTTCACATGGCTCTAGAAGTCTCTAGAGTCTGCAGGTCTGTTGAATGTGTTTATTTTGCCACCGACTTCTAGAGCCATGTGAAAAGTTTTATTTTTTTATCCCTTTCAGTGTTTTTTTGTGAAGTCGGTTTTGTTTTTTTTTTGTAAAAATTTTTTTATTTTATGCTTTTCAGTTTTCGGCTCTAAAATAAAACTATATCTTTAATACCCATACCCACCCACAGTGACAGTCGGGCCGACTGTTATAGTATCATCGACGTAAAAAAGCGTACGAAATTTGAAGAGTTCTCTCAATTTGTCCAGGATCCCATCATCAGATCCTGGTCTCCTTACCATGGGACCACCTGTGAAGAACACCCTTTCAAACAAACAAAGAATTTTGAATATCGGTCCAGCCATCTTCGAGTAATCGGTGAACATACATAAAAAAAAAAAAAGAAAAAAAAAAAAAAAAGATACGGTCGAATTGAGAACCTCCTCCTTTTTGGGAAGTCGGTTAAAAAACTTTTTTATAAAAAAACAAAACCGACTTCACAAAAAAACACTGAAAGGGATAAAATTAAACTTTTCACATGGCTCTAGAAGTCGGTGGCAAAAAAATAAACACTGTCAACCACGGAGGACGGAAATATGAGCGGAGGTGCCATAACGCAGGTAGGTCAGGCGCCTTCAACTAGGTCAACGTGGGCGTCACCAAAATGACCGACCGAGTTACGACCGAGTTCAAAACTGAGACTTGAGACATCTGTCGACGAATAGATAAATTACATTATTATTGTTGCCATCTATCGGGCAGTAGCGGTCTTTATGGTACCTGCCATTTTGAAAACAATTGTACTTAACATTTGTTTCCAAATAGTAGGGTAAACGTACCAGTTGCAAGCCATATAAAGCGAAAAACTTCTTATGTGGAGATATTGCAGGCTAATGTGTTACATGGTTCGTTAATTTCGAAATAAATTGTATTTAGAAAGAATTGTATTTAAAAGGAAAAACACATACTATCTCCATTTCTTCAACATTCAAAAACACATTTTTTAAGCCAGAATCACATCAAATTACCTCAATAGATTTTCAACCTTATCACAATAGTGGAAGGATTGGTAAAATTTGTCAGATTCGGGTACGTTAACCTGCTGTCGTCTGTACCTTACTATGCCGTACCAATAGACTAGCTGACGGAGTTTTTCAGAAACAGAGCTTTTTACAATCAGGTTCAGAAGAACCTTTCACTAAAATTTTTAGTAAAAAGAGTAGGTCTGAGCGAGTCCACATGTAGCATGTCTTCGCGCGCAAAGGTTGCAGTTTCACGGAGATTTTGGATGGCTAGAGTCCTTAGCCCACAAGAAACATTTTTAAACCCAGTTAGATTATGTTAATAGAGAATCCCTGTTTAACCGACTTCAAAAAGAAGGAAGTTCTCTATAAATTTACAGTGTATGTTTTTGGCAGTGTTTTCAAGTATTACAGAGTTTTAATTTACTTCCAATCGAGAAGTCTTTCTTTCGTTTTTCTTTAGTCTTTCTTCTTCACCCGTTAGGCCTCTTGTTCACACACGTCTTTCTGCCGTAAAAATCAACGGTAGGTACAGATTTGTATGGGTCACTACCTATCTATCTCCCTGCCCTTATCCCAATCTGCACNTAGGCCTCTTGTTCACACACGTCTTTCTGCCGTAAAAATCAACGGTAGGTACAGATTTGTATGGGTCACTATCTATCTATCTCCCTGCCCTTATCCCAATCTGTATGGGTCACTAATAGTCACTATAAAATACGTGCCGTGAACAAGAGCTCTTACCCCACGTTATTTTAAAATAATTCCAAATTTAAATACAGAACATTTTTGTTTTTTATTCAAAGTTGTCAACGAATATTCTGGAATGATTTTTTGCGCTAGTGACGCCATAGTGGCTAGTAGACGAACTAAAATGGCAAGTAGCTTGTAAGTCAACCCTAAAATAAAACCTTGGGGGTGGTTTCAGCCACAAGGCATGTATACATTAAATCGTCAATTGTTTTTGACGTGGAAATCCGCCTATCCTTTTTATAACCCTCATAGAGTTGGTTTTCGATGTATTAATATTTTCCACTTCGGTTAGATTTTCACCAAACGGTGTAAGGACGTTATAGATTATATCAGCAAAAATCACGATGTTATTTAAGGGTTATGATTTTAATTATTCTATTCAACGCTAGATGGTTTTACAAAAAATGGGCGGGTTCCAAAGAAGGCGTTTAAGGGCGGAGCTAGCGACGTACCTCGTCCCCCGCACACCCGCATTTTGACACTATTTTCTATGGAGATTTACGTTATGGCATCTCCGCTCATATTTCCGTCCTCCGTGCTGTCAACAGACCTGCAGACACCGATTATTCATGATTATGACTTATGGCACCAGACGGTTCTCGTGCACGGAGCCGACGCTGCGCATCAAAATGCACTACGGCAAACGGGAGCCGCCCAAGCCCGCAGCACCCGCCGCCAGCCCCAGGAAATCCATCACACCTTCATTCCGGAAACCTACGTGAGTTACATGTCCTTCGTTCTTAGTTTTTAACTATTAACTTTGTTGAATCTTTAAAAAACTTTGTCTCGATTTGCATCTGCATAATCTGACGTCTACTTCAGCGGTATGTGACACTAAAATCAGTGTCTTGTTTACAGTACGGGGGCCTCTCGCGACAATGTGGACCCGTCGGCAGCCATAAGAAAGGCGACGGCGCGGCGCGTGTCTACTGTGTCGATGCCGGTGCGCGCGCAGAACATGCGCCACCTGGCCGTGCACGCCATGATCTTCCTGCACACGCGGCCCATGCAAATGAACGTCGGTCAGTAGCTGCCGTGTCGCACCCTGCTCTCATCAACACGAAACATCTCGTCACCTGTTCAGACTATCCATGACCTACACAACTTCACTGAATGTTCCAGCCTCCCTCTTACTCGCTCTGGAGAACGGCACAGTGCAGTGCTGGTCAGATCACTCGGCGGGCGGGTACCAGGGATCCTTCCAGGTTATTCATATGGCGGGCGACTATGCGGCGTGCTTGACAACTGACGACAAAAACGAGTTCCTCTTTACAGGCACCACACAAGGATACCTTAAAGTATGGCTCCTAAGTAACTACCTCATCAACGACACGGTGAGCCTCTCAACTCGATATATTTTATATAGCCGTTTTCCCGCGGTTTCACTCGCATCCCGTGGGAATTACTGCCCGTACCGGGATAAAATATAGCCTATGTCACTCATGGATAATGTAGCTTTCGAATGGTGAAAGAATTTTTAAAATCGGTCCAGTAGTTTTTGAGCCTATTCATTACAACCAAACAAACAAACAAACAAACAAACAAAGTTTTCCTCTTTATAATATTAGTATAGATTAACTCATTTCACGATATGGACTTTATCCTCAGAAGTGATCTGACGATGGTTAATTGACGTAGGTTATAATATTAAATTGTTGGCAGGTGCATGTAAACATGCCCCGGCTACGCTTGATGTTCCCGTTCCTGTGGCGTGACCGTATCGAGGGTCGTGCTAAGCGCAGCACTCGCGACCAGCCGAAGCCACTGTTACTCAACAGCTACCGCGCACACCTTCGCTGTATTTCGTCTATAGCCTATATTGATGAACTCAAGCTAGTGTTCACGTAAGTGTTGTTTCGAAGAAAAACAGAATACTTCAGACACCATTCTACACTCACACATAATATTGAGGTCATCAATCAGGCACAGGATCACCAAGGAGGCACAGGCCTCCACTCACACATCTAAAGAAAGATTGAGCGTTAATCACCACGCTTGCTCAATACGGGTTTTTGATTTCCTCAATATGTTTTCCTTCACTTTTTAATCAGCCATCTGTGTCCAAAGATATACTTAGGAAGTACATACAAACTTTGCATTGGTACTTGCCTAACTTGGAATCGAACCCACACACTCATATCTAAGATGTTGGTGCTTTACCCACTAGGCCACCGACACCTCGAGGTCATTGACGTGGGTAATATCAGTGGTATATGTATAATCATTATTATCATATCAGCCTATTATTCTCCACTGCTGAACGAAGGTTTCCTCCAATGCGGGCCAACCATCCCGGTCTCGGGCAGCCCGCATTCATCTACAGCCTGTCATTTTCTTCAATCATCATGCTCTTGAATTTATAGCGGCAGTTCAGACTACAGTGTTAGAGTGTGGCGTCTGTCTGGTGAATACCTGCAGACGCTGGGCAGCTTCCTGCCGTGGACTTTAGAGGTGACTCGCTTCCCGCCGGACGTGAAGAAAATCGCCAGCTTCACGACGTTTAAGGTACGTATAGAGAAGAACAAGCAGTGGCAGCGCTGGTGGGGCGGGAGCTGACCGCGAGCGTGTGCAGGTGTGGCGCGGCGGGTACGTGTCGCGCTACGTGCCCGGGCAGAAGGAGGTGGACAAGCTGCGCGACATCACCGACCACGAGCTCAGGCACAAGACGTACGGCGCGCCACCAAAGGAGCCGCTGCTCGGACAATACTTCACGCTGCCTGTGCGTCCGGAGCGGCAAGATCCAATCGTGCTTGATGATTCATTGCCCACGGTTAGTGTTTTTTGAATGGGGAAGACTCTAGCAACTCTTCAGTGACTCTACAGATCAGATGTCACTTATTTTTCAGGGTCATAATTAAGTTACAGCCACGAAGTTTTAGCAAATACCTAGAATTAACAACATAGCCACTAGCCACCCTTTCTTGTTGATTTTTATTATAGGTATAATATGTAGACCTACAGGGCAGCGTATGAAATTAGCCTAGCTCTAGAACTTGTTCTGGTTCTCATCGGATCATTTGCATGCCGTCCGGGAAGAACTGCGCAATATCGATACCCGGTGATGAAGATGAGGTATCCCTCATTGAACTCTAATTTGGTTCACAATTTATTTTGAAAGAGTTTGTCAGAGTTTCTTTTACTAGCAATTTCCCGCGGTTCACCTACGTTCCGTGAACTATTTCAGGGACCCGGATAAAAAGCCGTGAAATTCCTACAAGCTACATATGTATATTTACTACTAAGTATCATGATAATCCATCCAGAAGTTTTTGCACGAAAGAGGAACAAACATCCGCATAGTAATACATATTATCCATACATAAAGACTCGCATTTTTTTATCGCAGATACCTCTGTATTCGCACCTGCGCATGGCGTCCACGCAGCCGGTGCGGCGGCCGCCCACTCCCGAGCTGGTGTGCGAAACTCGGCTCAAGCGCGCCAAACCTAATACCAAGAGGTCCCACTTGAACTTGGACGTGGAGCCGCACGTCCAGACACAGAGGCTGAGCAATCCACATAACCAGAGGCAGCCCGACGGGCAGACCGACGCAAGCAGCGAGGCACACACTGCACGAGACACTCTCTCCAAAAATTAAGCCGCCTGATGTTAGCGCCTTTAGCGTCAACTGCTATTGTTTAGCTGAATGTAACTGTCAGGAGGCAGCGGGGCTGTGCTGCTAAAACTGACGACGGCGACGACACAGTCTTAGTACCTACCTAGTAGATATTACATTTTGGTATTGTTTATGTTTTATTGTTTTACATATTTGGTATAAAATCATTTTGTTCACCTGAATGTGTGGACACATACCTAATTATAAAATTAATATAATGCAACTTATATATTTTAACATATTTGTTTAGCACTTAAATATATTTGGTTTTCTACGAGGTATGTTTTTGATTTTGTTAAAAATATATAATATATGTGTATAATAACTGAAGTGTTCGCTTCAAGACAGTTTTCCCGCATATCAGACGATTAATAAGTCAGAATATTCAGAACCCTGTTACGGTTTCACCTACTACCAGAGATGCTGCGTGCTTGTGCATAATATTTTTCATAATTATTTAATAATCATGATAAAAACTGCTCAGAGCGCCTTCACACTAGACGTATGCGCAGTGCACTTGTAGACCAGTGCTAATCCCTTTCAACAAGGCAAAAAGACAAATAAAATTATAGTAGAATGAAACCTATTCCCAAAGGAAGAGAATATGATAAAAATGGAAGAAAAAATAAATTCCACTCCATTCGTGGTCGGGAAGGGGGAGGGGGGGAGCTTTTAAGGGTAAAAATCGGTTTATCGCGATTTTCGGCGAAACTACAAGTCCTATAGAAAAAAGTTGAATGACGAAGTTGTAGGTAATAAAAAGATCTACAACTTTTGTATTTCAACTTTTTTCACATACCTCATAATTTTTGTAGAAAATTCAAAAAACTAAGTTTTTGGTTTTTTCTATTTATCTTTTACAAAAAAAGTTTTTTTCTTACCAAATTTGGTGAAAACTTGTCTTTGTATGTACCAAACACACTCTAATTTTTTGGAATTGAAATCTTTATTTTTTCACCTGATATTCACTTAATATCAAAAAAGCACCCTACTTTTCAATCGAAAATTCACGCGTCAAAATATAAGCTTTTTTAAAAAAATCGGTGGGTTTTTTGTCCTTTGATATCTCTACTTTTTGATAGTCTAAAATAAAATAAACGTTACTATGAAAAATGTTCTCACAAAACGCAATAAACTAGAAGTCGAATCGAATTTTATTTTAGTAATCATTATGCACAATTTTAAGCTATTTATTAAAATTAA